>QFET01001227.1:215670-268571 GCA_003316355.1 Tuber calosporum | reverse complement strand
GTACCAGGACTGTTGGTGAATTACACCAGGAACGATTATCATAGGTGGGAGAACGGTGCTATCACCACTAATGGTTTTACAAACTGTAACCAATTCTCTATTTGTAGAGCTAGGAAGATAAGCTTGGCGAGTGGGATCTCTTGTAATAATCCACTGATCCCGACCGATCCCAATGCGAAAACCAGTCTCATCGAAATTGTACTGGTCCGCTGGCTTAATATCATGCTGCTGGCAGACTTGAAGATATTTCTCGAACCAAACACGAATATGCTCCGGTTGGTGTACATTTTTCCTGTCGGCATCGATTGTTTGTTGCTTACGAATATGGTATTCTGGATGGCGTGTAAGAAAACGTGGGGCCCAGTGCTCACCGACGAGAGGGGCTGGTCCTTCACCCATATGAGAATATTGCAGAATTGCGTTGGCACAGCTCGAAACCATTGGTTGTCGGGCACTCGTGCCAATTGTATCTAAGCGGTTTAAATACCAACATACTGCAAGCTCCTGATCTTCCGACAGCTTGCGGTTGGTCCCAGTTCTCTCCTGCCTGGACTGACGTCCTTGTAAGCGTGCTCGAAGTCTTGTAACTGGTATCTCGTAGGTGCAAGCGATTTCCGCAATATTGACATGTTGATTTGCTTGTACTTAAATGAAGGTAACGGCAGCTTGAATTCGAATTTCGACATCTTCATACGGCTCAACACACTGGCTGGGGAGTATAAATGCTGGCGCTGGTGGCATGATTTGTTGTTGTATTGTTTACAATTGGTTGTTCAATTAATTGTCTACTTCTATTTTATCAAAATTTGGTTTCAGCCTCAAAGTTGTGTTGAGCCACCAAGTTGTGTGAAGCCACAAAGTTGTGTTGAGCCTCAAAGTTGTGTTGAGCCGCAGAGTTAGTATGGTAAGCCACAAAGTTGTGTTGAGCCGCAAAGTTGTGTTGAGCTGGCAGGCACTCTTTAGAGTGCCCCAGGTTGTGAGCCAGCGAACATCCAGGGGTTGCGGCCAACAGCCGCAACCTTGGCACGATTAGCTGCCGGTTGGTCAACAAGTCTAGATGTACTACAGTGCTTGTATAGACAGAATCACCAATGGCCATCTAATTCTTAACTCCGATATTGAGTCCCATCACCTTTTGACAGTAGACACTGACTAGCCTTTGATTAGAAAGATTTGTCTCTCCTGCAGGCATAATTAACATATATTGCAGAAAACCAATCAGATTAGTAAACCTACCCTATCCGAGCCATCCACACTGACTGAAGCTCACTCTGAAAGAGATCACCGTTATGATATGTGGAGTTTAGGAGGGATACATTAGGGGTTCTAATAGGAATCAGTTTCATAGGCTTTATTATCCTCCCTAAGTAAACCCAAACTGCAGTGTAAGCGGATAACGAACTATCCCTTCGAGAAGAACCTGAATTGATTGTAGCTACAGCTTAATAATATTAAGTTTTACAATTTTGATTTAATTATCCTTATCTTCACCTACCGTGAATTGTAGTTTAAGTCTCAACTGTGGTAGAAAACCTAGAATACAGCTTTCTACAATTGCACCTGTAACTGTATATAGTTACGCATTTCACATAACTTTCTCTAGAGATATGCTGTTTCTAGACACCCCGGTCACAACATATACAATTACTTGTATCCTTGTCTGGAACAAGTAGCCTTTAGTGGAAAGTACAATGTCTGAAATTTCTACCCCATGCTCATACCGCAGTACAGCAACCACTTCCATGCATTTTTTGGCGTCCCATGTAATGGCAAACCTTAGAGACTTTGGAAGGAAATTGTTTACTAAGTTGATGAAAGCAGACCCTATCGAATATACACCAAGAATGTCCGTTGATAATTGTCCACCATCCGAATGCACTCCTAAAATCTATCTTGCATATTCCTATAGTAGTTGTATCTGAATCGGACATTGTAGGCTTAACTTTAGAACATTTTACCCACATTGTCGTCGAGCTTTACATTCTACCTCAAGTAGGCTGAAGGTTCAAGTACTGTCAGTCCCAACTCTAATGCTTTCCCAAAGACAAGGAGGTACATTTACACTAGAATATGGTCTACAACATGCTACACACATGGTACCAAAGGTACACAATGCCTAACGTCAGCAAGTCATGATAGCGCAAAGGCTAAAGAGCAGTTTGGGGTGTCTCAAGTTGTATGTGAAGGAAGTAGCCAGTATTGGCTTCTACAATGATCTTATTATTAAGTAAGCCCTGCTCCAACATCAGGTCTTGAAAAGAGGTATTTGTTTTGCCTCAATTTTGCAAAATTAATAGTGGATATAGACTAGCTCAAGCTTCTGATACCAGCCGCAACGGAAGCTTGGGGTCTTGGATGAACTCCTGGTTCATAGCAGACTTCCCCTTTTCCACTTTTAGTTAAGGAACGTCTAGCAAGCTGATATCCAAGCCCCTCTAGTACTATACTGAGATTATCATGACTTGTGGGACTATCAAAGGAGAAAAGACTAGTAAATCCTAAAATATTGATGGTGGCTACTACCTTACCAGCAGTATGAACTTGACCAACAATTGCTGTTGAAGCTGAATAAACGTATGTGGTGGCAGTGGCAGGTTACTGCCTGGCCACAGTACAAAATGTGGTACCGCTTGTCCACCAGACACCACCATCGGATACTCTAAATCTCACTGGCTATACTGGGAGGAGTGCCTTTCCCGGCTCAGTGGTGTAGTCAGCTATGGTTGATTTGCTCCCCTTCTAGTAGGATCCAGGGAGGTGATGCAGGGCATATTTTCCACTATTAGGGTCCATGTACAAAGGGGCCTTGCTAAGAGCTAAAACAATTGCCCTGAGGTCTGAAGTTGAAAAAGACTCATTGTCGTCTCTGTGGTTTGGAAAACCATACAACTCTTAGATCAAGACCGAAATTCCAACAGTTCGTTCACAGGAGTATGGACCAAGTTCTTGCACCAAGAGACCCTTCATGCCCAGATTAACCAGTTCAACTGTTCACCTCTCCTGAGGCCTGATGAATCAGGTTCGGAGAAACCATTTAGCTGACATGATAAACATTTCGCCTACTCTGGTGGCAACACTGGTGCACGTACTGGTAAGCAACCTTAAGGTCTTTGGAATGTCAGCAAAGTAGGATAATTAGGTGATTCTGATTCTACAAGCAGTGTCGATAACTAAGCTTGATCCCGCCCTCGTTTAAGCGGATTTCATGGCTGACGTAAGTCCCGCTTAAAAGAGGTAAAGAACCGTCAGTATGATGAGCTGTGTCAAGACCAGATGCTCTAATTCTGAAGTCCAAGAATAAATCTCACATTGGGCAAAGGAAAGCTGTGAGGTTTGCAATCAAGGTATGCAATCAGGACCTCTAAGAAAGGGAGCGATTTTTCCAAGATGCCAAGATTGGCTATATCGAACCTAAACACTGCATGTAGGCAGATATGGAAAATATCAGCCTCATCATAATGCTTGTTGCAGGTGCCAAGAAGATATCTTATAATGGGATCTCTGCGCCCATCAGCCAGGATACATCAACTGGAGCTAGAGTTTCCTTGAACCCAAGGAACGAGTTAGATACTGGAGCAGGTTTTCGTGGGTACCTAGACTTATGTCTAACCTATTCCTCAGATTGGGATCGTTCACTTCGCCAATGGAATACTCTGTTTCTGTTGCCTGGCAAGGTGGAGTAGCTACAAGCTTTACTCATTCAGTTAACCGTTTGCGGCATTATGATCAAATTATTGTGAAGAAGACAGGCCATATAGGTAATAGCGCAGATTTGCAATCTGCTTGGGGGCTTAAGACTCCATAACTGGCAAGCATTCATTGACTATCTTAACCTTTTGTACTCCTGGTGTCAGCAACTGGATGATGTGGCATCTTTCAAGTATCACGTGTCAAAGAAAGATACACTTGTCATAACCGGAGTATGTAGAGGTCTTGTAGTGGTAAACGACAGCCGACCAAGGGGAGAGGCTTGGGAATCCTAATCCCAATGCCTAAATGGTGTTGGATAACCCATCAAAGGTTCAGAAGTTAGAATATGAGTAAAGAGACCAGATCATAGTAATAACCACGCGTGATAAATGGAGCTGGGTGAAGTAATGCTCAGGTTGTGGGATAGGGACTGACATTGGAGACTAGTGTTATAGTCCTCAACCAGTTGTACTATCTATCTAACCAGGTAGAAAGAGAATAGTTTGCGTCGCTGGGCATGTTCCTTCAGCTCTACTCAATCATGGACACATTGAGGCCCTACTGGTTGAGAATAAGGGTACCGAGCTCTGATGATGACCTGCGATATTAGAGGTTTAGACTGACAGTATTGAATAAGGTAATCTACCTCAACACCACCATGAAACTGTAAAAGCTGACTCCACTCCTCACAAAAATGCATGTAGGAAATTTGTAAAAAGGAAGTGAATTTAAATTAGGTGAGTCCCTTCCTTTATACAAGAAAATGAATATTAGACAAGGGTCCTGGAAGGGATTGAGTTTGGGCTTTCTATTGTATTAGGTATTGCAAGGGTTTATTTCATGGATCCTTTGTTCATTGCTTCACTTGGGGAAGACTGATAGTGATAGTCTAGTTTCATTAGATTTTGTTGCTTATATAAATCAATCAGGAGGACTTGATTAGCAATTGCAAGTTATTTTGCAAGTTTAACGGAGAAGGGTTGAATGCTTGAAATTTCGCAGTTGTGATAGTAAACATCCAAACAATAAATATTATACTGAAAAATATTTCAGGACACTTAAGAGAATAAAATTGGTTAGCAACGAAAGACTAGCTAAACGGCATAGGCTATGGGGCCCATCGCCCCACACTAGGTCAATACATATAAAAGTCCGGTAGGAGATGAACTTGCAGAATCGGAGGAGTAGTGCAGAGGCACTACTTCGGTTAGATAATGGTACTATAGGTGCAGTCTTGAGTAGCTCAAGGGTCCAGAAGGGCCAGCTACCTGTACCTGTTGGAAATATATAACTCTAATTTCTAATTGAGGTCGTAACCAGATTCCCGAATTCGGGGATAATTTTACCAAAACACTTGTAATTAAGATTGGCGATGATATGAACGACATGAGGTTTGCACTTGGTTATATATCTCACACTAAGGTTGATGGGTATCTTTCGATGTTTTGGTTAAAGCACCAATATCAGAATATTGATTTGGTTAAAACGACACTGAAGTTGCACTTAAACTAATGTCGGAGAAATTGTCTAGTCGGTAAGCAACGTCAGGAGTATATTAGTAAGGAAGATTTCCTAGCTGAGGATTGTAGTCAGGTGTATCTATTGGGATGGTGGTATATCTATAGGAAAGGTGGTATATGCTGTAGATTACCAAAAGGAGATTAGTGTTAATTGACTCCCTGAACACAAGGAATATGGGATATTTTTAGTTAGGAAAATATAACTGCCCTTCCCTGGCATATAGAGTTTGATCATGAGATAGATATTCAACTTTGGACTAAGCCACAAAGAGGCCCTAAATACCCTCTCTCAGAGCTTGACATAACGGGTGTGTTGGACTAAGTCCGCCAAGTACAGGAATAAGGAAATATATGGTGTTTGTAATCAACTGCCAGTACTCTAAGCATCTTTTGACTGTAGCTAGATGGTACGCTTCAGTTATGCATTCATTATCGAAGACTGACCAAGATTACTATAAAGGTAAAGGTCTTGTTTGGCAACCATGTGATTAGTAATTATAGTGATTGCAAAACACGTTTTGGAGATTAGATTTTCAATTGAACAATCACAATCTGACCTAGGTTATCAAATTGTTAGAGTTCATCACATAAGATAACCTTTGAAAGATCCAGATTGCTCAATTCAAAATCTAATCTCTAAAACGTGTTTTGGAATCACCATCGTTACTAATAACATGGTTGCGATACAGGCCCTAAGTCTCTAATGCCCATGATGACTGAGCTTAGATATAGGCCTGGGATGGCGAGGGTTTTCACTAAGCAGGACTTAACGAATAGCTATAGTCTTTAACAGATACCGCAGAGTGAGGAATGGAAAACAGAGTCTAGGATGTGCTATGTCCTCTATGAATATATAGTAACGCCGTTTGTGCTATGCAATCTACTATCTACGTTCCAGAGTGTGATATATACTGTCTTTTGGTACATGCTAGATGCTGCAGCAATTGCATATATTGATAACCTCCTAATATATTCAGAGACAATAAAGGAACATGTCTTGAATGTAAGACTGGTGATGGAAAGCCTGCAAAGGCAGGTTCAAGAATCAGCATTATGAAGTATACGTTCCATTATGGAAAGTTGGGTTTTTAGGCTATAAGATATCCGAGACTAGAATATCTATGACGACTAGGAAGCTTTAGGAGATCAAGGGTGGAAGACACCTCAGAATGTGACTGACGTACTGTGCTCTATAGGCTTGGCAAACTTCTAATATCGCTTTATACATAGTTTCAGAAAAGTAGCTAAACCCTTAATAGATCCTACAAATAAGCTTGTAAAATGGGGCTGGACTATGGCCTAAATGTGGACATTTAAACATCTAAAGTAGTTCTTCACAACAGCACCCATTCTGACACAATTTGATGGCTCTCTACTAAGTAAGTTGGAAGCTGAAGCCAATGTTTTCACATTGAGTATTTCTCTCTCCTAGCTCTATAATGACCAAAGGTGGCATTCAGTTGAATATTATAGAAGCAGGTACTTGCCTGCAGAGGGGAATTATGAGGTTCATGATAAGGAGATGATGGCCTTAGTAGCTGCATTCTAGGAATCGGATCTTCTATGGTACTCTTTTGAAGTCATAATTATGGTAAATACAGTTATTAAGAATTTGGAGTAGTTTACTAATACTAAGGTTATGAACCATAGCCACCACCATAGGGCAGAATTCCTCTAGCCGTTTTACTCTAAGGTGGTATACAAAAAGGATTAGTATAAGGAAATGGCAAATGAGTTATAGAGGAGTAGGGATTTCTGCCTGATAAGAGAAGTGATTCACTATGAGTAAATCTTTTCGTCCTTAGTAACAGTAGGTACAATAAGAATACAACCTCCTCAGTATGTTGATGCTGCTGATTGACCAGGATTATCATGTACGTCAGATTTCATATAAGCCTTAAACCTATCTTCAGTAAATAACCAAATATATCTCGTAGCTCTCCAGGTAGTGGCCGTGAAGGGAACCACAATTGCCACCTAGTTTGACGGACCCAAGGGCCTTCTCATCTAGAAAAATCGCTGGTATGTTACTAAGGACAAGGTGTTCAAGGGGACAATCATGGTGGCAGAATATGATTCCCACTTGCTGGACATTGTAGAACATATAAGACCATGTCATAATTAAAAGGAAACTGCTATTGGTCCCATATGGGGAACCAGATGAGACAATATATGTGTACCTATAATTTTATACAACGTAGTAAGAGAATACGATATAAGATGTTTGGCTTGCTCCAACCAGCTGAGGTTTCTATGAGGCACTGGAATGCAATAATAATTGACTGCATTGTGTCCTTACTGGCACCAGAGGGGAATTCAAAAATACATATCATTGTTGTTAGTATTTCCAAGATTATGCACTTTATCCGTCTAGCTACAGAGGTACGCAATAAGGAACTTGCTCTTTTCTTCCACAAGGAAATGTGGTGATTGCACGGGCTCCCGGAATCTATTATTTCTGATCACAACACATGATTCTTATATAGGTTTTGGATATGTTTTATGTAGTTACTACTAGTCAAACTGAATGGCTCTACCACCTTCCACAGGGAACTAATGGCTAAACTGAGAAGGTATATAAGACACTGGAGAATTGCTTAAGAAGCTGAAGTTTACACCAGTAAGATGATAGAGCTGCATTGTTGCCCCTTGCGAACATACCTATAATACTTCAGTATCAGAGTCTTCCAAGGTTATACCCATTGAGGTAAACTACGGGTTTCTAACCAGGAGAAAACCTGTCTGAGGCAGAGTCTGATCATCAAATAATAAATTAAAACAGCGAACTCATAGCATATGACTGGGAAGGATCGTTGGAAAACATTTGAGAAATAATAAATAGGGCTAAGGAGAAACAATCATAATGGCACGATCAAAAGCGACTAACATCTTGGAGTATATAACTAAGGAAGATGTCCCCCAATGTAGTGCAAGGAACATTGAGGATGTTATATTAGACTGAAGAAACCTTAGTACTAAGCGAGCTATAGAAAATCTGGACTAGAAGAGGTTTGGCACCTTTGTGGTTAAGAAACAAGTAGGAACATGGACATATGAGGTTGAACTATCAGCTTGGTTGACAATTTACCCAGTCTTCAAAATTGAACTCCAGGAGCAGCACTATAAAGATCCCATTCTCAATCTGGCCAATGGGGTAAATATACCTGATAAGGTTAACTAGGACTTCTGCTACATAGTGGACACCATAGTATACAAACCATGGTATGAAAGTGACAAAGCCGAGTTATGTTATCAGTTTGTCCAGTACTGGGTATTAGGGGAAGGGTATGGAGTGGAAGAAAGTTCCCGAGAACCCAGTAAGGTGTTGAAAGGAACTGCAAGGAAAGATTTACGCATTTTTTATAACCAATATCAAACCAAACCTAGATATTAGCGAATATGAGCAGAGTATCAGCAAATCCTAATTGCACGAGAGAGCAGCCAGCATAATGCAGGAGGTAAATCTGAGGACACACTTACGGAGGAGTGAAGTACTGTAACGACCTTGAATCAGTTGGTATAGCTAATTCAACCCCAGCCCAGTCTGAAGTCTGGAAAGAAGCTTGCGTGGAACCATATGTAGTAGCTGCAAAAGGGATATTATACCCTGAGGTATCTAGACTAAGGAAAGGTACTTAGAGACTCAGTTTGGTAGTGTAACCTAGCTAGACTATATAATCCACATCTATAACAGAGTACACAAACTGGCTTAGATATTGTAACTATTACCCAATATTGGATAGGTAACACACTTGGACTGGTAAGAAAGCACAAGGGTTAGGTAGGGTAACCCACTTAGGCAGTGTACCACTTTGAAATTGCTAGATAGGCTAACTGATTTGACAGGGTAAATTCCTTGGTTGCGGTCGGGGCTCCCACCTCTATGTAACCACTTACATCATGTACTCCAATGTATGTGTAAACAATAGAGATGTTATAGGAGTACATGGAGGAATGTAATTTAACTTTACGTGGGCTTCCAATGGAATTTGGGCAATGCAGTAGGAAAGTTACCCTACCCTAGATATCGTGAAAGTGAAGAATGATCCCAAGTTACCCTACCCTTAATATTACCTTGAATGTGAACTCTAGTATAGTTACCTATAGGTGATTTGCAAGGGTTTACCAGCCAAACACCCACCTAGCGTACCAGGAATCGCAATTTGAGTTTCTGCACTCAACTTCTAAAGTTGTTGAAATAGTAGTTACTTCGCTTTTGTAAAGGGGATCATGGAACTGAATATCCATCACTGCTGATATCTGGAGAGGAAGCTGTCCACAGGATATATATAGGGGTGGGCGATAGCCGTGCCTGACAAGTATCTAGTATTAATATTTGCATAGACACTATAGGTACTCCTGGGGTCTAATATCACATTGGGAGGCATGAGAGTTGTTTGGCATGGGCTGCGGGAAGTTTGGGAGATACAGAGCTCAGGTTGAATAATACTGCACTTGATAATTAACAATAGTTAAGACGCTATACATTTACTGTAGCATGTTACAGGACTTGAATGGTATTCCCTATTATCATAAGGGAGGTAGTTAACGAACCATTGGGTATGAGCAGCGTTCATTTAACCATCAGAGTAGTGGCACTCACTACCTGGGCCAGGAAGTAGCAAGAATAGCTGTCGATTGACCAAGAAGATTAGGTTGACTACAATGCTTGTATAGAGAGAATTGCCACGCCACATGTGAGTATTAAAGGTGATATTGAGTCCGCTGTTGACTTGACAGTCTGTCACTGACAAGACTTGGATCAGGAAGGCTTTTCTCTCCATCAGATATATATGATATGCATTGAGGCAAAGCAAGGGGATTGTTAGATTCTCCTTATCTGAGCAATCCGCAGGGTCTAGTAGCTGACCCTGAGGGAGCTCAGCCTTGTTAAACACTGACAGAAGTAAGATGATCACATATGGTCTGAGTAGGGTTGAGTGTTGTTAGTTAAGTAGTTATACTTAAGTAAATGCGACTGGAACTCTTCTCAGATAACAAAATATCCTCTCAAGAAGAACTTGAAATGTGTGAAGCTTTTGCTTAACGATATTAGGTTTGATCATTTTGATTCAATTATCTATATCTTTACCTTCCATGAATTGTAGATTGATTAGTTAGTATGGTCGCAATCTTTGTATCCATCTTCATACAGGGTGCCTTCGTTAAGGTAACATAAGTTCTGGGAAATATCTATAAATAGGTCACTAGTCCCCGACGGTTAAGGTATTCCCTTTGTCTTGTACACAGCTGGCCGTTGAAATCTTAACTCCACGAGTAATTATGACCATACCCTAATGGCAGTTTTCTACACTTCCAAAGGATAGGCCATAGAGTGGGAACTTGTCTACCTTTATCTCTATTAACCGTACTTATTAGGGTCTCCCTCTTTGAGTCTATCCTCTCCTGCTTTTCATGCCTGGTGCTTGTCTCTACCCATTTCCCCACTCTTGTTTATTAAAGTCTAGCATATTTGCTCCTTGTGGATTAACATTTGCAATATGGGCAATGACCTATCTACAGACAGCTGGTAGACATAGGTGATTTAGGAGGAAACTTCACACAGGCCAACTGTCACTGTACAGTCAGTTGGTTAATTACTCCACTATCGGTAATTTGATAACTGCATAGATGGCTACACAGGTAGTTTTGATACTAATAGCAGGCTCTGCCCTAGATCTTCGTCAGCTCATCTCTCCTCTCTTCATGGAGGATTGGCTTGCATACTACAGCGCACGCTTGCTGATGCAGTCTATTAAGGGTAGTCGATTCTAAGGGGAAGCAAATCAAACAAGGCTTAAATTTTTCTTCATAAAGGGAGATTGTCTTGGGAGGCTTGTAGTAGGTAAACATTTATGGAGTAAAGTCTTTGGATATTGATATGATCTCTTCCCCGTTGCTTGATGATGGTTAAAGCTCAGCAGGTACTTCCATATTTATATCCCGCATCTGAGTGTTCGTGAACCACAACTGGTTTACATATAAACAAGTATTTTCTTCCCAACCTTCGGCTCTTAATCTGAAAGCGAACCCACTTTGATCCTGAAACTTTCTCTTCCCCCACACAGCTAATGGTATGATTAGACCTCCTGACTTCTCTGAGGGTGTGGACCCACTTCGCCAGAGTTGTCAACCTTCTTTCGGCTGTTGAGATATGTCCGCCCATATTGGAACGTACCAATAATTTATTAGAACTCTAAGGGGCCAGGTTGGTTGTTGGCTGAGTCGGCTTCATGCCGTCTTATCCGGCGCTGCAGCTGGCTTTCCGGATGACTAGTGTTTACCATCGGGCCAATAGATTCCGGTCTTGACTGCCTCTTATTATCAACTTGTTCCAATAGGTTCGTTGACCTTACAGGCATCATGGAGGCGCCAGGGCACGCTCGGTGTGTATCAGACTAGCCTACTTCGATCGCGCAATAATACCTATCTAGGACTACCCGGGCTCTCCTAACTTCAACTGGGTGTAACTTTCCGTGTTCTTGACAGAATTGCTACGTTCCACTTCTCTGACTTAGCCTGGGAGGCCCTCTCATATACCCTGTGGACAGCGTCTGGTTGGACGGATGGTGGCGACGTATACGGGTTACGAGATTTGTTCCAATTACTCGTCTTTCATAGTAAACGAGCAACTGCACAAGGTCTCTTTGTCGACTCCCAGGGCAAATGCCATGGCCACAGGGCGGTAATTGCCTGCAGAGGTTCAGATTCGTGCATTTCCTCGGGAAAAGTCATCTAATCCTCTTGGGACTCGTTTGTGCCTAAGACAAGATCCCTCCCCTGTGCGGTGTCTCCTGAATCGCCTTTCAAAGGTTTCCCTCTCGTTAGGTACCATATCAAAATAAAACAAAATAAATTTTAAAATAAAACCCAAACTTAAAAATTATGAAATTTACCAGTCCCTTCTTGAACTCGACTTGGTAGGGTGAAAAACCTAACGCGTTTGCTTGGCCACGTTAGGAAAATATTTTCCTTGTTATTCAACATCTGCACACTTTGGCATATCTGGATTCTCCATATGAAATGCCTACAGCAATTCTTCTGCGTGGTCTAAGTGGTGTGGTGGTTCCCAAGTATTATCGTCTTCGTAACAACTAGTCCACTTCACAATGTGCCGTAACTCACACTTCGGTTGCTTCCGTCCTCCCACGCGCCGCTTAAAAGAGATATTTTCACAGATCACGAATCTTGCGATTTCCCATTCAAAAGCGGAATCGATTTCTTATGGCTCGCAGGGAGGTTGTTCCCTTGCTGGTCGAGTTGATGTTCATTAGGGTTCCAACAATGATACAAGGAATATCGGATTGATCTTCCATTTTGGTGATATTTCTTCTTTGTAGGCACGTTCCCACCTTTTTTCTAATACCTAAAACGTGCCATAAAGCTTTGGGCTAAGCTTCTTCGGGGGTCGTTTGGTGTGTATGTATTTTGCATTTAACATTACCAGGTCTCCGACCATGATGTCTGGTTGCTGCTTAGCTTTTGGGTTGTAATATTTGCTCATATTTTCCTGCGTTTGTTCCATAGCTTCACGGGCCTGCTGGTGTATTGTTTGCATCCATTTGTTGTATAGCTGGGCTCCTGGATTTAGGGCTTCTCATTCCTGCATCCATTCTGTTTGTGGAAGGAATCTATAGTTTGCGTAGAAGGGTGACATGCCATGTGCGTTCATTACCGCCTTCTTGTAGCCATACTCGGCTATTGGTAACAACTGGTAACAGTCTGTTTGATCATAATTGACAGTGTCTGAGGTATCCTTCCAGCACTTGGTTGGTCCTTTCTGTTAGTCCATCAGTTTGCAGGTGGTATGCAGTGGACATTTATCGTTTTATCCCTAAGGTTTTGCATAGGGATTTCCATAATTCTTCCCAGAACTTTGCATCTATGTCAGATATAATATCCGCTGGAAGTCCATGTAGCTTCCTGACTTCTCTCAAGAATATGTTTACAATCTCTTTTGCAATTGCATTACTTTCCAGATCTATGAATTAAGCCATCTTTGTAAACCGATCCACAACCACAATAATTTGTATTCTTCCTTGTGATTCTGGTAGTTGTATGATGAATTCGGTCGATATCGATGACCAAGCTGTGAATGGGACATCTCGTGGGTGCAGCAGACCGAACCACGGATATCCTGGGGATTTATTATGTTGACATTCATCGCATGACTGTACATAGTCATTTATCCACGCTGTCAGCCCTGTCCCATAAAGGTCCTAGGTAACCATATCTAGAGTCTTCTACTGTCCAAAGTGTCCAGCTACCTTAGAGTCGTGGCAACCTTTGGCTATAGTTGTCTACGGCTGTTCAGTGTCTGGAATCTATAAGCGATTCTTATAGTATATCAGTCCTTCAGTTACTGCCTAGTAAGTTGGTAATGGTTTGCCTTCATTGGTTGACCTTTCCAATTCTTGCTTGCATTCCTGCCAGTCTTGATCGTTCTTGCCTCCCTCTTTGATTGTTTCTAATAATGTCTAGTCATATTTCCTAATATTGAACTTGGACATTATAGCATTAGAGATTAGGAGTATCCCTTTGTCTTGCCTTGCTTGATGGTCTATTTCATCAAGAAACTCTTTTTCAGCCTGGTCAGCTTGTATGTATCCAACCATTACCTGGGTCTTTGTTGCAGCTGATCGTCTGGGTGATACATCCGTTTTTCCATATCCGCTTTTGCACCTTGTAGTTTCTGCTAGTCAGTCAACTTCAATCGCTTCAGCCATGTGTATGCTCTCAATGATGATTTGTGCCATTCTGTCCCCTTTGCGAACCTGGCAATCTTGGTTTCCATTGTTCATTATGATAACCTTGACTTCTCCAGTGTAATCTGCGTCGATTACTCCTCCGCTAAGGCTGATCCTAAATTTGCCGGCCATTCCACTGCGTCGTGCCAACTGTGCGTATGTTCCTTTTAATATTCGGACGGAAATTCCAGTTTCTAGCAACCATTGTCCTTTGGCCGGAATTATAAAGTCCTCTAGTACGTACAGGTCATGTCCGCCTTCAAGTCGGAACACTTTTGTTGGCATTCTTGCTTTTAGAGTTAGCAATTTTATTTGCAAGAAATCAGATGAGCCAGTGCCAATTATTCTTTCCTCCCTTTCAGGCTGATTTAAGTGCACCAGTGTGATTTGGAAGTGAAAAGGCTAGAGTATTGACTATTCGCTATGCGCAGCTCCCTCCTCTGGACGGTACTCCAGCCGTTGGCTTAGTGCATCTGGCTTTCCACCTTGTTTTCCCGATCGGTAGATAATCTTGAAATTGTAGTTCGCTAGTTGCTGAGCCCCTCGTATTTGCCGTGGATTCCATATCTTAGTTATAAGGATGTTCTGTAGGTACTAATGATCAGTGTAGACAATTACTTCTCTTTCTGTTTCGACCAGATATTGTTTCAACTCTTTAAATACTTTCGGAATCGCCAATAGTTCCTTATCATGGATGTCAATATTTCGCTCAGCTGGGCTCATCTTCCGTGAGTCGAAAGCCAACGGGTGTAGCCTTTTGTCTTTAAACTGCGAGAGGACACATTTTAGAGCAATATCGCTAGCATCTGTTTCCACAATTCTTTCTCAGTCAGTGTAGAAATGACAAAGTATAGGGGCAGAGATGAATCTTTTCTTAAATTCTGCAAATGTCCCATCTTGTTCCGGCCACCAGCTGAACTGTCTGGGGTTGTCCCTCAACTTTTCGGTTATTGGTTATGCGATTTTGGTGAAATCCTTAATGAAACGTCGGTAATATTTGGCAAAGCCAATCAATATTTGCACCTCCTTGACCGCCCTTGGTGTCTTCCAATTTTTTAAGCTCATGACCTTGCTTTGACTCATGCTGACTCCATCAATAGCCACAATATACCCCAAAATGCTCCCCTGACTTGACCACAAAAACTGACCTGGTGGTTGATACCACTAGATTATATTCTTCCAAGCGAGAGAGGACCTTTCTGACCAAGTCAAAGTGTTCTTCCTCGCTCTTGGAGTAAATCAGGATATCCTCCATGTATACAACTACTCCAGGATCTAAAAATTCAAGGAGAATTTTGTTCATCATAGCCAGGACGGTGGCAGGCTTATTCACACGCCGAATAGCATTACTTTGTATTCAAAGTGGCCGTATCGTGTCCTGAATGTAGTTTTCCACTCATCTCCTTCCTTTATCCTTAGGAGGTGATAGCCATCTTTTAAGTAGAGTTTAGCGAATAATTGGGCCGCAGCTACTCAGTCCCGGAGTTTGCTCATTAGGGGTAGTGGGTATTTGTTGGCCACAGTCAGTTAATTCAACTGTCGGTAGTCCACACAAAGCCTCATTGAACAGTCAGGTTTAGGGACAAATAAAATTGTAGCTCAAGCAGGAGATTTGCGTTCCACTATTTTCCCTTGATCCTGCATTTTCTGCAGGTATTTGCTAGGCAAATCCAGCTGCAGGGCGGAGATAGGATATATCGGGCCCCATGGCGGTAATGCGCCAGGTATCAAGTTAATTGCGTGGTCAAATGTTCTTCTTCCGTCTAGTTTCTCTGCCGTTTCTGATGCAAAAACCCTCTTGAATTCATATTATATCAGAGGTATTTGCAGGATATTTGTAGACTCTGGAGTGGGTGCTATTTTGATTCTAACAATATATCATGATTCTGAGTCGTATGCCACGGTCTCATCCCTTTCAAATGTGAAGTCTATGCCTTCATCATTAACATGACATTGACATTTCTAGTCTTTAAATGTTCCATTTTAGCACATCCTCGATGTGCCTTATGGGAAGTTCAATATGCCACCATCCAAATGGGATGATAAGGTCATATTTGCAAGCATTGGCAATTTCGCGAAAAATGTGAGATCAGTGTTCGTTGTTCAGAATCTCTAAGAGAATAGGCTGTGTGGAGTGTTTTCCCCCATTTGCTGCTGTGGTTCCTTCAAAGGTTTAAATGTCCAAGCTATATATGCGTGTGTGGTATGGTAGGCGAAGTTTATTAACCAGCTCTTGGTCAATTAGGAATATATCAGACCCAGAGTCTAATAGAATGCGAATCTGGATCCATTCTCTATTTATTTAAACGATTGCCCTACCTTCAGTGCATGAATATTAAGGCGGGGAAGGTGCTTCTGCTTTATTTCTTTTATTAGGACCGCTTGGGCCCTGTGCAGGTCTTTTGTAGGACATTTTCCTTGTTGTGGTAACTTAGGGGGTTTGTTACCACGCCCGCATGGTTTTGGCTATTTAAGCCTTCTTAGAAAAACTAAAATCTCCGTCTTTTTAAGTACTGGGCAGCCCACTACTAGCGGTCTTTACCCCTTGCCTATGTGTTCCCATACACCTGCCATTTGCCCTTCCTAACAGGAGCCAAACTCGTATCATTAGGTGGTATTCAGGGGATTCTTCACGCATCGCCTCGTTTACTCCATTAGTCTATCATGCCTATCCTGTCCACAAAGCTGGAGTCAGGGTTTGGGATATATTTACCCCGTTCAGTTTAGTGTGTGGACTATGTAGCCATAGTTACTCATTCTCTTGCACTTCATTTTACTTGATTTCTGGAATCCGGTTCCGTTTCTCAAACTATTCCCTTGTCCAGCCGACCTGATATCTATTTCGTTCCTGGAAGGCTTCTCACGATCCAGGCTAGACTGATTTCCCCTTGTCATTCTTAAAAAGTCCCTAGTTAGCGCTGGTCTGTCCACTCATCCTTGGATCTTTTTGTAAGGATTTAGGGCATTATAAGGATGGGGGTTTAGTTGACCGTCTTCCGTACTGAGGTCCGATATACATCAAATTTGGCGCTTCACTCTCTTCAATTTTAGTTTCAGGTTCCCAGAGTTAGTCCCTGACTACCACGAGCCGCCGTCCAAGTTAATCGCTTATTGCTCCCATGTCATTCCTAGGTCTGCGATACTTCCGTAGGTCTGGATTGCTTTATTAGACTCGCTTTGGTTTTGAGTTTCCCACTGAGATGTGCGGAATACCTACTAGTAGGACCTTGCGGAGGTCGATCACTATGTTGATTTCGGTTTCGGTAAGGGTTCCATAACCGAATACCCGGTCGATGTCTCCGCCAGTGCCTGAAAAACCTTTTTAGGTTTCATCCATGTAATCCAATTCCCAAATCCTGGGGTGGTTGTGTTGGTTCATCCTTTTATTGGGTACTGGTTGGCCCTTTGCTCTCTGGGTTCGCCGGTTTTGGGGTTTGAAATTTTCCCTTTTCTGTCCTATAATTTATACTAGCACCTGTTTCCTGCAGAACTTCCAAGTATGGTTAGCCAACGTGCAACGGGTGAATTGATTGGCTTTCCTTCGTTCTTCAATTTTGTCCACACGTATTCCTTTATGTGCTTTAACCCAATTTTTATGCTCAACCTTTCCTTCAGCCAGGGCTTTTTTCCATTTTTCTGCTTGTTTTTTCAATATATGGGCCGCTTTTTCTACTTCTGAATAGGGTTTTCAATTTTTTATTTACAGCAGTGGTCTTGCTAGATTTTGATTCCTCCTCCCGTTTTCTTTTCTGGGAGTCACTTTTTCCCAGGTGTTTTTTTCTGAATAGCCCTTGTTGTTCATAGAATGATTCTTCTGCTTTGGTGACCCTGCGGACTGCCTTGATTCAATCGCTATACAAGTCATGATTTTCATGTGATAGCGTACGCATGGCCTCGATAGGAAGTTGCCGCTGAATTATGGTTCTCCAAGCGATACCGTATACTTCACCCTCGATGTTGTGGTTACCCATGGTAAGGAGATACTTCTCTATGTCCCCTGTATAGCTAACCTTCTCCATCTCGGCTAAGGATTTTTGTGCCTTATGCAGTACCGAGAATTGTTCTGCAACTTCGGCCCGGAAAGTGATCCAGAAATCATAACCCCCATGTTTGGGGAAACTGAGGTCCTCAGTCATTTACTTTCGATTAGTTATCGAAAAAGGGGCCTCCTCGGATCCTTCCATTCTTCCTAATGCATACTTGATATGCTCTTTATCGTTTTCCCATTGCCATAGGTGTCTCCCAAAGTGGTCCACGCAATTTAGTAGTCATACTCCCACATCATGGATAGGCTTATATTCGAATTTGAACGATGTATCCGCTTGTCAGCGATTGGTTCTGGTCAATGCTTGCCCCAGTCGGTCGACCCATGCATGTGCCTATGATTCAACCTTCTGATTTAGCAAAGGCCTTCAGGATAGCTCTCCACCTCGGTGAGAGGGCCCACCTCCGTCTTCAGACCTGGGGTCATAATCTTCCGGGTTGGGTGCATTCGCCGGGGGGGGCGGTGATAGTTTCTTACCGCCATTTCCGTTTCCATACTCTCGATCTACAGCTTCTCCCATATCTCTACGGGGAATGAACCTGAACTCTTCTCACCATCTCCTGTGGTTCATTTTCCCAAGCCCGGATATTCCACTGGCTTCAGTGCCACTGTTTCCAACACACTTAGTGGGTTTCTTGCAACTTGTAGTTGCACCAAAGTTTCATTCATCCGTGTCAACATTCAATTTAGTTACTCAGATGCTTCATTCTACCTGATCACATAGGCCTTTCTTTCTGACCGCTCTTGTTTTAGGCGTTGGTGCAGTTCTCGTAACTCCTGTCTGGTCCGCTCATGTTCTTTTTGTACAGCAACTTCTCGTTGAAAGGAGTTCTGCTTTTTGCCTAGCCAATGCCTGTTCTAGCTGGCAGCCTCGATCCAGTGACCTTTGTCCTGTTGCCTCAATCTTAGCATGAAATTGGGTACTTACCACTTGATGGTGTGCAGCCTGTTCTTCCTTCGCCCGAACTTTGCCTCCAACCGTTTGGTGCTTGCATCTTGAAGTGCGGCGATGACGCTTGAAAACATTTCAAGTCCCTTATTGCCCTGTTTCAACTCTTCGCCAATGATCTGTTCTCGGCAGGTTTGTAGTTGAGCATGGTGCTCGAGTTAGTTTGCCTGATCCTGAGCTTGATCTGATAGATCACGGTAGTCTAGATGTTGCATATCAATCTAATCCTGGAGGGTACGGTTGAAGTAGGTAATTGACTGGATTATATGTTTTGCTAATCTTTCCATTGCCGGATTTTGGGCGTTGTGGGAACTCGCAGTGCATGATCTAGTTCCAGGGGTCGACTTTATGACTCCACTTGGCCATGAAATGTGGTGGAGTGCACAAGGTGACCTGGAGGGCCCAGGTGCATGGTAGCTTCCGACCAGAGAGACTCTTTCTATGTCCGATATAAATTTGTACGTGTTCAGAGTCAATTGTGCGACTACCTCGTTTTACTGGGATTCGGGATGTTTTACTAGTATCTAAAGAGATGTGGTGAAGGAGGATGGTAAAACTGAAAGAACTGGAGGTTCCTTCTTCTTCAGTATCATAGTCTTGGAACGGTTTCCACAGCAAGGAGGGACCATAGTAGTATTCCTATATTTCTTGGAACTCTGATTTGGTAGGTATGAGTAAGGGATTGCAGAACCAGGAGGGTTCCGGAGGTATATAGGATTGAATCTGCGAGAGGGGGTTTTCATGTATTTCTTAGAATGAGGAGATGTATTTTGAGGGACGTGGTTCGATCATAAGCTCGTCGAGGTGTGTGGAATCATCTATGAGCATGTGTCATTCCTGAGGTATGACTTGGAGGTGTGGTGTAGTCATGTAAAGAGCCTAGATAACAAGGAGAAATATCCATATACTATTAAGGGTAGTCGATTCTAAGCACAAGCGAATTGAACTAGTCTTAAATTTTTCTATGGTAAATGGAGATTGGCTAGCAAGGCTTATAAGTAAAGATTTATGAAGGAAAAACCTATGATATTGATAAGATCTCTTCTCCGTTGCTTGATGATAGCTAAAGCTCAGAAGGCACTTCAATAGTGATATCCCGTGTCGGAGTGTTGCTGACCATAACTGGTTGATATTTAAATAAGTATTTACTTGCCTACCTTCGTCTCTTAATCCGAGAGCGAAGCCGCTCTGACCCTGAAACTTTCTCTTCCCCTACCCAACTAATGGTATGATCAGAGATCCCGACTTCTATGTGGGTATGGACCCACTTCGTCTGAGTTGTCAACCATCTTTCGGATGTTAAGATATGGCCTCCCATTTTGTAACGTACTAATAACCTCTTAGAACCTCAAGGGGCCAGGTTGGTTGTTGGCCGAGTCGGCCGCATGCCGCCTTGTAACCTACTCCGAATTATCTCAAGAATCCCAAAGGGACTCTGAAGATACTGTAAGGATAGGGGGAGAAGCGTCGATGGATAGGTCTTCAATAGACAAGGTAAAAGGTATGGAACTAATAGAGGAACCGTTCAACTTGTAGTATTAAAGATGATAGTCCTGTGAGCCTAGAGAGTCCGAATCCTTAAGGGATTGCAGGCTCTTCAAATACTAAAGATTGTAGCTAGGAAAACAAAAGATAAGCGCAAACATCCTGTCCAACAAACATGCTAACAGAGGCAGCATACCAAGGTAACCATATTCCAAAAACAGAGGGTTAAAAGCGACAGGATGGAGCTAACAAAACAAGTAATGGTATCCAAACAGGAAGGAACAAGAGATCGCTACTACATTACAAATCCGGCAGGTATAGCATGAGGATAGCGATACCCAAATGGGTAGAAGCAAGGAGGGGTAGTGATTAGCGAAACAAGGAAAGAATAACCAGTTCGGAAGTCATAACCAAGTAGGAAGGGACAACCAAATAGTAGCGCTTATCAGGTATAAACCAAATAAGTAATAACCATCATCAAGTCAGTAGTACTAGTAGAAACATAATAGGATTCCGTTACATTCCCCTTAAAAGAAATAAAACAAACAAATAAATAAGGAATATCCTAAAGGGCTTAATGACCAACCCGCCTTTGGGGCATTCCACTCAATTTCACAACATATAACTTAATCAGTAAACATATATCCATCACTGGTGTCAGGACCTTACACTTTTATAAGCCCCATAGTAGCGAAGACAATACCATGAAGCAGTTAGCTTTCCATCTTGGATTCGTCCAAGGTGGAGAGTGTTGTGCTGCCTCCGGATTCGGAGTAGTCAGAGTCTTGGAGAGGTTTCCAAAATCTGTCAGTGTCAAGCTCAGGTGAGAGGGGGGCATAGTCTGGTTTCTGAAGTGTCTAGGCAGAGAAAGTCTCGGCATGGGAACAAGAGAGTCTGAGAGGTATAGATTCATTGTAGGTATCGAACCAGTAGGATCAGAAGAGGGTGCTGCCGCCTTCTAGGCTGTAGAGGGGTTCCCTAGTTGCTTCGATTTCGTCATAGCCTTTCCAATGGATCAAGAACTGTCTTTTCCTGCGATAGATTCGATCTTTGAGTATCTTTTGGATTTCCCCTTGCTCTTGTCCACTGGCATCGATGGTGACTGGTTCTTTGAATATGGGTTCAGGTGTTCCTGGGAAGGCGAAGTGGTTGGGTTTTAGGTAAATGCGAAGATGGCTGCGATGGATCCATGAGTGGATTCCTGGCATCACTGGGGGGAGTATGAGTTTGTAGTTGTTATGTCTATCAGGTCCTTCGCTCACTGAGAAGGGTCCTAACCATGGTCCAACTAGCTTGTGATTTCGTCCAACCTTATGGACATAGGGTGCTGACTTTATGATAACTTCAGTTTCGTTAGGGATGATTGGGGGTCCATCCTTTCTTCTGTTTTCGCTGGAGGTGGTTTGGCGTTCTCAGGCCTTTTTGAGGCCATCTCTGGCGAGTTGCTGGTTCTTCATGAACTGGGAAGCAATCTCGTCTGCTGCTGGTAATGAAGTGGGGAGAGCTCTGACACTTGGGAGGAGGTTTGGTAGTCTGCCAAAGGTGATTTCGAAGGGAGAGAGTTCAGTGCTCTCGCTGGGAGCTGCATTGATTGCAGTCTGGACATGAGGTAGGTGGCGAACCCACCTGGTTCCTTTAGTGTTGACATAGTTCCCAAGGCATTGGCGAACAGTTTTGATTCTGCGCTCAGTCTGTCCATTGGTCTGGTGATGGTAAGCTGTAGCCATGTTGAGATGAACATTGAGATTCGCCATAAGCTGTGTCCAAAAGGGTGAGGTAAACTTGGAGTCCCTGTCAGAGACTAGGGAGGTAGGAAAACCGTGAATGGAGAAGACTCGCTCAAAGAGGGTGTGTGCTGTTCCGATAACCGTGATGTTCTGGGAGAATGGTATAAGGTAGGTAAAGCCGCTGAATCGATCCAAAACAACCATGATGAGTTCAAGCTTGGAATCGCTAGGGAATGGTCCTGCAAAGTCAATTGCAAGGGACGAGAATGTCTGCCTGGGGACAGGGAGGGGGGTGACTGATCCTTCGGGGACTGTGGTAGGTTGCTTGTTGAGCTGGCATAGGTGGCATCTGCGGACATTGTCTTTAAAATCGTTCCTCATAGAGAGCCAGTAGTAGTGTCTTGAAGCATATTCAAAACATTTCTGCCAACCCATATGTGCCATTTGTTCATGGGTAATGCGCACAATTTCGCTTCTGATGTTAGCACCTTGATAGCTTGCTTCATAGGGGACATAAGGACAGTCTCTACTGTCATCCTTCCCCTTTCTGACGAGAACTCCATCATATAAGAGCCAGTCAGGGTGGTCGATAGCCTTGGTAACTACCTCAAGGAGAGGGTCCCTCTGGGTAGTATTTCAAATACGGGGTACCACTTTCCTTTCATGTAGTTGGTAAGCTGAAAAGCGCGAAGGTCAAGCTGTGAAGAAGGCTGATCAAAGAAGCAGTCCTCATAATCGACAGGTGCTTCTGGGGTAGGTAGGTCCCATCCTTGGTCGAAATCCGGTATTTCTATTTCTTTTCCTTTATCAATAATTGTATGAAAGACTGCATAGCCATCGTCATCATGGAGGGGAGGAGGAACAGCCCATCTGTGTTCTGCTCTAATCTTGAGATGATGAGGGGAGACAAAGTTGGAGGAAGATTAGAGAAGCAAGGGTCCTGGAATATCGCGAGATCCTGACGGAAAGTATCCTGTATTCTTTCCATTCATGTGGGTTTGGCATTCGTCCAAGACACAGGCAGTCCAGTGCATGGCTCTGTGTCTATTAGATTCAAGAAATCGGTCCAGTTCATTGACTAGGGGTCGAGGAGGGACTGGTGTGGACTGAGCGTCAGGTTCAGTAGGTGTGCTGCTGGGGGCGATATTTCCGGAGGTAGTGACTGCAAGGGATTCCAATTGGGTAATAGAATCCTGGATTCGTTTAAATCAGTTGGTGATAGCGTCTGGATGCAGTGGTTGGTCCATATCTCCTGGAGTATTGTTAATTCTCGCCGTAAGGCCTGACAGTTGAGCTCTAACTCGCTCAATAAGTACTTTGGCCTGGGATGGCTTTTGAGGGTTGCTGAGATAGGAGGAGGTCTCGATGATTTCAAAACCTTGTATGGCATTGGTTGCAAGTTCGAGGGTATCTGCAGCTTTGTCCATGGCTTGTTCAACAGAATCTGAGTAGTGACTCGCTTCTTCGGAGCTGGAGGGGTTTGAACTGGTGCCATGATGGAGTTCCACATGGAGTGGTGTTCAGGGGTAAGAATGCGAGAGGGTACTTGAAGAGTGAGGGCAGAAGAAGGGTCTAAGGCATGGGCGATGTTAAGGTAGTGTCTTGATAGACTGTTCATGGCGGAGGAGGGGGTCTTTGTAGGCTTCTTCTCAGTGGGGTCTGCGAGTATTTGGTGTTCTTCAGCTTGGGTGTCTTCATAGATCATTGATAGGGCATCTGCAAGGTCATTTTCTTTGCCAGGTCTGTATATGATATCGAAATCATAAGATTGCAGGAACATGCGCCATCTAGTTTGGCGGTAAGGTAGGTCAGTCTGCTTCAGGAAAAAGGATAGTGCCTTGTTGTCTGATACAACAGTGAACTTGGTGCCATATAGAATCGGATGGAATGTCTCAATGGCATCCACAATCGCTAAAAGTTCCAATTCATGGACAGGGTAGTGCAGCTGACTTGTTGCAAACTTTCTGCTGTGGAATGCGGCAAGGTAAGATTGCTCAGGGGAGGGTCCTTGGCCTACCCATGCTCCTGATCCACCCTTACAGGCATCAGTAATGAGGTATATTGGATCAGCTGATGTCTCATATGAGATAGGGTGGAGCAGAATTGTCTCCTTAGCCAGGCGCTTAAACTGTTTGAAGGCTTCCTCATGCAGGGGTCGCCATTCAAACACATCTTTGGAAATTAGGTCTGAGAGGGGTGCAGTGGTGGAAGCAAGGTGTGGAAGGAAATATGCATGATAGATCACAACTCCAATAAAGGTCTGAACATCCTTTTTCGATTTTGGTGTGGGCCAGTCTTGGATAGATCGAACTTTTATCAAGGTTTGCATGAATTCCTCTCTCATCTATAACATGTCCAAGGAGTGAGAGTTTGGTGGCGAAGAATTTGCACTTGGCTGCCGATACTTTGATTTGATGCTGCTTCAGTCTTCCCAAGACTGATCTGATGTGCGAAATATGGTCCTCAACTGTTTCTGAGTAGATGGTAATATCATCCATGTATGCCTAAACGAATTTCCCAATAAATCCATCTTGGACAAACTCTATAACTCTCGTAGCTGAAGCAGGGGCGTTGGCATCTCCTTGCAGCATAACTCTGCATGCAAAGGATCCAAAGGGTGTCTTGATGGTGTTGTATGTCTCATCGCTAGGGAGAACTCGAATTTGGAAGTACCAGTTTGCAAGGTCAATGGTGGATCTGAACTTTGCTCTGGCAACAGTAGTGAGTATCATAGCTTGGTTGGGAATCGCTCCATAGTCCTTGATAGTAATATCATTACTGGGTACTAGGTCTGCAAGTAGTCTGATTTCGCTATTGGGTTTCAGCTTTGGGAATATGTTGTCTGGGTTGTGTGCCTCGCTTGGGTAAATGATTCCTTTAGCTTTCCAGTCCTCGATCAAGGCTCTGTATGCTGGCATGATCTTGTCAGGGAATGTGTAGAATCTCAGATTATGGTCCGAAATTGTGTCTTTCAGCTGGATATGGTGGTTGACATCTCTCAAGGGTGGTAATTCCGCTGTGTTCTTGCCAGGGAATACTGTAGGAAACTCGGAAATGAAGTCTGGGGCATCTGCTTCATTCATTGCTGAAAATTGTGCATGGGTTGCTATCTTGCAGGTCAAGGTGATTCCTTTGTCAGGGAAGGTGATAATAGATTTTCCGCAATCTATAACAGCATGGTGTGCAGTAAGGTAAGGCATTCATAGGAAGATATCATAGTTGTCCAGGGAACAGACTAGGGCTTCAGAGATATCGCCGCTTTCTTTGTCAATCTGTATAACCGGCTTTGCAACATAGTTGATTGCAGAGCGTGATCCTTTTACTGCCATTTTCAGGTTGATAGGGGTCTCGAGGTCGCTGGTAGGGATTTGGTGGGTGGTGACAAACTTTCCTGATATCAAGTTGTCTCCTCTAGTTCCTGTATCGAATAGTGCCTTTGCTTTGTGGCAATTGACTGTGATGTATGGTTCGAGGACTTGGGATTGGGTTCCATTAGGTCCTGCATGGTTTGTGGCAACTGTGACTGATTCCTTCACATAGGGATCGTCTTCCTGGGGGTGGTATATTCTCCTGACATTCTGGGGTCTCCTGGTTCCTCCAGGGCCTCCATTTCCTCGTTGCTGGGTACTCCTATGCTTCTTCTTCTCAAAGCAGTTATCGGAGTAGTGTCCATGTTTTCCACAATTGTAATAGTCATTATGTCTTCTGCGCCGATCCTTATCAGCCTGGGATACTCTTGGATGCTGAGAGGCATTGTTGTAGAACCTTGGTTGGTTTCGCTGGGTGTTGTTCTGGGGGCGCTTTTGTGCTTGTTGGGAAACTGCTTTAGAGGTTGCATTTCAGTGACGATTTCCATAGAGTCCTGTAGAGTGGTCTATTGCATCTCGCTTTTCCGCTATCTCCACTAGTTGGTCAACGGACGTATCTGAAGTGATGTGTGGCTTCACTTCTCGCTTGAGTTGATATCCATGGCATCTAGGAGTCTCTGCTTCGCTGAATAGTCCGAAATATTTCCTGGGGGGAGACTGAGTCTCAAGGTTTCAAGTCTGATTACAGTATCGGTAATCTGTGCTGTTTTTCCGCCGGTAGTTTGCTTGACTTGTAGCCACTGTTTATTGATGGTGTCAGTGGATGTGGAAGGAAGGAAGTGGGCCTCGAATTTCTGTTTGAGTCCAGCAACTGTGTGGTCTCCTTGTGAAGCTTCAATTTGGCTAAATTTATCGAGGGCTTTCTCTCTGCAATAGGCTCTATAGTATTGTAGGGCTTCAGGGGCATCGTCAGTTATGTCAAACCTGGCGATGTATCGATGGACTGTGTTGCACCATGAGTTGATTCTCAATGGGTCTCGATCTTTTCCTTCTCCTGTGAATTTAAATGGTGCAGGCCATTTGGGACGATTATTTCCCTCTGGGGGGACTGACATGGCGATGGGTGCAGGGCTTGGATTGCTTGGTGGACTTGGTGGACTAGGTGGTCTTGGTGGACTAGGTGGTCTTGGTGGACTAGGTAAATCGTCTGGTGCAGGGCTTGGTTCTCTTGATTGTCTTGGTAGACTAGGTGGTCTATGTGGCGAAGCTGGGGGTGCTGGTCCTGGAGCCTCTTCTGGACCAGAATCTGATTCTGATTCTGAGCTGGGTTCTTACTTGGATTGGACTTCTTGGTGGAGCTGTTCTTGGACATGTTCTAGGACTTGTTCTTGGACTTGGGCTTGGTCTTGGACTTGGACTTGGTCTTCTTCTTCGCTGCTGGTGCTATATACTGAACATAGTTCTGATTCCTCAGATGGTGGTCCAGGTGGGGGTACTGGCGCTTGACTTTGGGGTCCTGAGGAGGATGCTACCGATCCTTTACTGAAGTGCCTTCTGGTATCTCTTGGAAGCGAAATGGTTGCTAGCTAGGGTGAGCTGGTCTCGCCAGGAGTCCGCTCAAGGCCTTCTTGGAAAACAGGTAGGTGTACTAGTACTGCAGGGTCAAGGTAGGCGAAGGGTGATCAGTCCTCTGCTGCAGATCAAAGGTATACTTGAGTCTAGGTCAAAAAATGTAACCTACTTCCAAGTATCTCGAGAATCCCAAAGGGACTCTGAAGATACTGTAAGGATAGGGGGAGAAGCGTCGATGGATAGGTCTTCAATAGACAAGGTAAAAGGTATGGAACAAATAGAGTGACCATTCAACTTGTAGTATTAAAGATGATAGTCCTTTGAGGCTTGAGAGTCCGAATCCTTAAGGGATTGCAGGCTCTTTAAATACATAAGATTGTAGCTAGGAAAACAAAACAAAAGTGCAAACATTCTGTCCAACAAACATGCTAAGAGAGGCAGCATACCAAGGTAACCATATTCCAAAAACAGAGTGTTAAAAGCGACAGGATGGAGCTAACAAAACTAGTAATGGAATCCAAACAGGAAGGAACTAGAGATCACTACTACTATACAAATCCAGCAGGTATAGCAGGAGGATAGCGATACCCAAATGGGTAGAAGCAAGGAGGGGTAGTGATAAGCGAAACAAGGAAAGAATAACCAGTTAGGAAGTCATAACCAAGTAGGAATGGACAACCAAATAGTAGCGCTAATCAGGTATAAACCCAAATAAGTAATAACCAACATCAAGTCAGTAGTACTAGTAGAAACATAATAGGAATCGGTTACACACCTTATCCGGCTCTCCAGCTGGCTTTCCGGATGACTAGTGTTCACAATCGGGTCAATACCTTCTCGTCTTCACTGCCTCTCCTTATAAACTTGTTCCGATAGGTTCGTTGAACTTATAGGCATCACTGGGGCGTTATCGTACTCTCGCTGTGTATCGTAGTAGCCTACTTCGATCACTCAATCATACCCATCTAGGACTACCCAGGCTCTCTTAACTTCAACTGGGTGTAACTCTGCGAGGTCTTCACGGAATCGCTTCGTTCCACTTCCCAGACGTAGCCAGAGAGGCCCTCTCATATACCCCGCGGACAGCATCCAGTCGGACGGTCGGCGGCGACGTATACGCAGTTACGAGATGTGTTCCAATTACTCATTTTTCTTAGTAAACGAGCAACTGCACAAGGTGCCTGTGTCGACTCCCAGGGCGAACGCCGGGGCCGCACGGGGGTAATTGCATGTAGAGGTTCAGATTCGAGCAGTTCCTCCTGAAAAGTCATGTAATCCTCTTGGGTGATGTTGGTACCTAACACAAGCACCATATGGCCTCACCCTGGCTGGCATCCAACTGGTCCAGTCCACTCCTGCTGGAACATTACTTCTGGTCCTTTTCTAAAACTCTTGCCTACACTGAAATATGACTTCTATTACGCCTGGTCCTAGTATTGCAATCCATCATAAACATGTTTTAATAATACCATCAGTTGGCCTGGACTTCTAGGTCAATCGTCAACCTGTCAGAACCTTTATTGGTGCAAAGTAGGTATTGATTTTGTCCTCATGTGTATTACCTTTCGTCAAAGGTTTTCTTTATCTTTTCCTGCTTTCCTGCTCTCTAAATTGAATAAGTAGTTTCCTTAGCCAGCAGGATGATTTTTTGCTCGTGGGCAAAAGGTGCAGTTAGGTCCATACCAGAGAGTCTTGGAAATACAAGTTTTGATCAGTGGAGATGTGGAGAATATTTGTTAGGAATTATAGTTTTTTTAGTGATAAAACTAACGCTCCATGCACATTCATGTTATAATCCTAGGTTGTTAGTTGAAAAGGAACAGGTTGTTACTTCACTATAGGTATCATAGGGTTGACTAAGGCGGCATGAATCATCTTACCCAGAACTCGTTTAGTCATTGGGCATGGCAATAATCTTGACCAACCCGGTACCAGTACTATCACAACAGTGACTAATAATGGGAGATGCTCTACTGTTGTTTAACCGGTGTGTACATTGTCTTGATAGATGATCCTTATAGCTCCTTTTGCACAAGGTCAATAGTGGGACTAAAGGGTAAAAATTGTTAAGTAATTATATAGGATAGAAATTGGATGGTAGAGTGAAGAGTCCTTACTAGAGGCTACGAAGAGGTCCGCATAGAGGTAATCTTTACTCAACCACAACCCATGTGACTCATGCATGTGACTGACATGATCAGTATGACTTATAGTAAGACTATGAAATCAAACAGCTGACTCCTATCAATCAATTGCAAATCGTGCTAAACCAATGATCACTCATGAAACGAGCTATTCACCTGAAGTGGTCACATGCACGAAACCCATTATTCATAATTTGAGTGAATGCGAAGCTCATAGCTTAATATGACTGAGAAATATAAGTCTTGCATGCAATCAACTAATCATACAATAAATGATTGCACCAAGTATGCAATTAGTAAAGAACTATGATTACTAAGGATACATACTACGAAATTTCTATAACCTAAGTGACTTTTAATTATCAGTCCTGTTAAATCTGTGGCATTTTGTTCAACACTTGACTTCAGCTCCTCCTTCCTTCTACCCTTAGACCATTCTGGTAAAACATCCCATATTCGTCATGGCTTCCTCCAAACCAGTGCAATTCTTATATACATTCCCTATCTCAAATTGGGCCTGTGGATAGCTCAGTAAGACCTGTTCTAAGCTAAGGTCTGCCACTCAGTATATTCATTCTCAGAGAGCAATTATTCCATTCAAGGTCTTCATTTATCCTCGATGCTGCTGAATTGTGGCTTAGGCCACGCTAATATGTTCTTGTAACTGCAGATTTTGTCTTACCAGTCATTCAACCTTAGGTCTAGTCTCGGTTTCAACAATTAATCCCTCCGCCTTCCTCCTCTGTGTCCTCACAGTTGTGTTCCTATTTCAGATGTGTCCATAATTTTCATTCAAAGGGCTGCCTCTCAGTGACATTTGGGTAATCCGCAGCATTGATTTTATGATATTGATGTGCAGGGCCATGTCCTTGTAAGAGAGGGTCCAGGACCTCTCTTTGTGTGGCAGTTGTTATTGCATATTTGTGCTGTTTAGGGAACAAATTATCCTCTTCCTAATTGTGTAATCAAGGTTTACAATTGTTGTGATGGAAGGATCTCTATGCAAGAGGGAAGTCTTCTGCCTACTTGAACCTTTTCTCCAGCATTGTATAAGGTCGTCTTTTCAATGTTGTTGCAGTAGGTCTATTACTCCAACGGTCAGTTGGTGTAAGAGTATTTATGTTTTTGGGTCCTGACAGGTATGATGTTGACAGTAACCCAGTCTGGGTTTTCTTGGCTACTGCTGATAGAAGTGTTCAATAGCGAGATTGCAATTTTTTAAGTATTCAGTAGGTTACCGAGTTTATTGTGTTCTGGTTAGAGGCCAGTCCACACTGCTTAATATTGTAGTCGACCCCTGTGTGTTCTAGACTCGATAATTTCTTCCTGTTACATTTTACTTTCTCTCTCTATCTGTACTTGAGGAGTAGGTACTTGTTTTAGTGATATGAAGTAGGTGTTTTGCTATAGTTAGATTAGGGAAATCTAGAACGTATTCTGAATCCTCATCTGCACGGGCAAGGCTAATATATAGGCATTTATTACCGCTTTTGCCATGATCATTAATGTTACTATTTTCTTGTAATCCAGCTTCTTGCATAGTCTGATGGGCAGGATATTTTTCTTTAAGTGCATGACTATATGTCCTGAGTTGTTATACAGATCGGGTATTCAGTGCTGTTTATAATTTTCCTTTGTGCGTAATTGAGCACAAAACATTTCTTCATAAAGGATTTAGTGCAGTTGACATATCCAATTCTAGTTTGTTGTTTCCTTTAGTATCAGGTAGCCAATTGCCTCATACACAGGGAGCTTTCCGTAATTGGCAACTAAGGGTGTGGTCTCATTTGTTATTATTGTCCATTGTTAAATGCAAATTCTGCAAGAGGCTAGAGTTCTAACCAATTCCTATGTGGGTAGTTGACATAGGCTCAAAGGTATTTTGCTAGTCTGCAAGGAGGCCTTTCTGTCTGTCTATTCTTTTAAGGGTTGAATGCCCTGCTCAGTCTTCTTTGGATCCTCAAGGACTTAGTGGTTTCCTTCCGTAAGTCAAAAGTGCAGAGGGTTCCTCCATCATTGATAATCTTATGTAGTAGCCGCTGTAAGATGAATAATTCTGTCGAAAGTATTCTGACAAAGACTTTGGTGTTCATATACCTGGTGCAAGGTATGAAATCACTTACCTTCCTTAGTTGGTAGATTACCTGCAAGTTTGGGTTATATCTGCAAATATCGGACAATTAGTTTAGAAGTCAATGGCTGTCGATTTCCATTGTTGGTGTCATTCCTCATTCACTTGTCACAACATATAGGCTGCATACCTTATAGCTTTTTCCCTTGACATGTATCGCAATCCTTGACATATCTTTTGATGTCTTATCTCATCTTTGGCAAGTATAATTGTATTCCCAGTAGTATCATAGATTTGCTGGTTCCACATTGACTGACACCTGGTTAATCAGGATTGCGTCATATGACTGTATCCTTATTTTTTCATCTTCTGGTCCGCATGGTTTCCGTTAATACCACACTTATCCATCTTTCCATTAGCATGTCCCTAGAGCCACTCCCTCGATTTCTTAAACTCCTTTTTCCAGATGTTGACAAATTGTCCTATTCTGTTTTTCCCTTTTGCTTGGTTGTTGGATCCCAAGATCTTTTTGCTGCAAATTTGTGCACTTCTATGACTTGAAAGAATTGTTCCATTGATAGTAAATTCCTTTCTTAGTTGAATTCTATTGTTGCCGTCGGCTGGAACATCACCAGCTATCCTTATAACTACATTTGGTTTACCTTTTTCATTTCCTAGTTGATATTGTACCCTAATATGATATTGACTAAGGGTCTCACTCTAAGGTAAGTCTCTGCCATTGAGCTCCATGGTAGTCTGAATAGAATTTGACACAGGTTGACTAAGAGGATCAGAACTCAAACCCTGCTTCCTTGTGCAAATCTTTTCTTTTCATTTACATCCTGCACAATGGCAAATTCTCAGTTGTCGCATATTCATAATTGTATTGTAACGTAATCGGGAGTGTTATGGGTCAACACCTAGTTACAGGTCAGACATATTTTTTAGGAAACAACTCCAGTAATGTTAACTACTCAACCAGAAAGACTCTATTTACTCTCAAATTGTAATCCCAGGATTACAGCTGTATTTAGAACGAGTCTCTGTGCTTTATTTTTGAGAAAATACTATGATGAAAGACAAAGGATACAAAGTGTATGATACCAAACAGTTACTTTTAATCAGAAATATATTCATCATCAGCTATGTTATAGTTGATTAGATAGAGAGTAGAGCGGAGGAGACGCCTAGTAGTAGTTCTCTGGGCATTAGTTTGTTGATTTTCCTTCTAGGAAATGTGAGTTATAAAACTTCAAGTAGGGTAAATTTGACGTACATTTTAAACAACTATATTATCACCAATATCTTCATATCCATCATCACCAGAACCTTCTGACTCCTTCAATACATCATCCGCATTATGAATAACTATCTGCCTGGACTTATACTTCTCCTGTCGCCACTCTTTCAACTTGACAAGCTTGGCTGGTTGTCTTTTAAATCTTGCATCCTTCTTCTTCTTGGGAAGGACTTCTCGCTTTCTGTACTGATGTGCATGTTGCGTGGATCCCAGTATAAGACCACCCTTTAATTCCCGTCAGTCAGGCTTGGTGCTCTTCCTTATGGCTTGCTATTGATAGAGGAGTTCTTTGGTAAAGCTCATATCTGCCTCTTTGTCCTGATGCAGGGAAACAGGCTCGGTAAAATACTTTCCAATCTCTACTGTTGGTTTTATATATGGCACCTCAAGTACCAACGTTACCAACTGGTTTAGCCTTGTAGATCAGTCACTCATGGCAGCATGTAGGTAGAGACCTGGTCGCAGAATTCCAAGAGATGCTGGGGATGAGGATTATGATTGAAGCGTAGGATCACAGATATTTCGATGTTGGTTGAATGGTATTAGAGTAGTCGCACGACATGCTGAGAGAATGTTCTTCTTGATAAAGTTCTTGAGTCTTGCTCAAAAGAGCAAGGGATAGAAGCCACCCTTCTTTAGCTTAGAATATGGTCGATAAGCTTGGATCTTTGCTTCAAGCTCTTGTTTGTAGTATGTATAGAGAGGAGAAAACAAACAAACATCAAGTTGCTGAAGGATATGGGTCGAATGTAAAGGTAGAGAGCGGATGTGAATCTTGTACTCGATAGAAAATTCCATAAACTGAACGTTCTCACAATGGGAATTTTGGCCATCAAGGATGAGGATTCGGTGCTGTTTGATGCTATTTGTGGGTCTGGTTTTTGGCTCCAATATTTGTACTAACCACTTATAGGTAATCTGGTAATTGGTGTATCCAGTAGGCAAATGAGTAAGAAGGTATCCTGCTTTTCCTCAAAGTCGATATTGCCATGATGAGCTATAACATGTGTCCTTGCTGGATATATAATAAAAGGAGGGAAAACCACCCATATCCTGAAACAGCTTCAATATCAGTGACCCAACTGCGGTTACCATCCTGAATAAACTTTGTTTTGCTCCTTGATGTTTTGCAAATGCCCTGCCACTACTAGAGATCCCAAGGGCAATCTCTTCTCATCCACATTCCAAATTCACATGTTTAACATCAAACTTGCAGAGAGTATGGTAAAACTGATACAGGTGGGATTCAAAGGATGAAAGGTCTGATGGAATTGCCCTCTAGCCCTCTACTCCCTTCCCCACCTTGGATTGAATTTCTGGATGCCGAATTAAAAACTGATGTATCCAGTTCTCTCCTACCTGCACTTTTTTTCCTATATCTTTCACATTTCGTATAGACCATTTGATTAATATGAGAGGGACGTTGATGCAACCCATAATCTTCTCACTTTTCAACTCACTTAACCTAGGACTTCTCCTATTCATTGCTAAGTAGTTGCTGAATAGGATGGCATTGAAGTGCTGGCTGCGTGCATCACTGATACCGGTTGTCTGATATTGTGTTGTAAATCCTGCAGTGTTCACTTGCTTACTGAATTGGGAGTCCTGGAGTAGTTCGGAGAGCTTCACAAGCCTTTGCTATCTTGCCCTATTGATAGGCTTTCATTTTAGGCATTCTTTGATATAATCAGAGGTTTTTTCCTAATGTAGTAACTTTAAGAGGCAAGGAGATCTCTGGGGAAAAATATTTGCAAAAGTAGTCATATTGTATTCAGTAGCTCATTTTATATAACTTAGATTTTGATGCAACAACTTGTAAAACCATTGAGAATACTCTACCCATGATATATATGTGTGCAAAAATAGGATTAAGCCAGCTCATGGGCCAATGTGATTGAACATAGTCATATTTATAAAAATTGACAATTACATTAATAACAAGGACAAAACTGTATATATTTTTAAAATTATTTCATATAATGAATGCTTATCTCATAGACACATTCTATTGATGCCTTATGTATGAAAGAGTTGGGCAATGTACTTTTATTCACTTTTAGATTCACAATAAATAACCGAGCCTGGTGACCTATAACTAGGGGTTGACCAATTACACCCCGATTACCTTATTGGACAAACTGAAGAGGTAACCAGACTTTGGCATTTCAATACCATCAGCAGGCAAGTATGGTGTCCACTACATAGCCAAGTTCATAGTCGACTATTTGTGGTACGCTTACCTCCTATGTAAGGTTACTAATACGGTCTTCCAAATACCATTCTAGGAGTCGCAGTATTAAAGACTGTATCGATTGCCAACTGGTCATGCAGTTCCAGCTCATAGGTAACTGTTTATAATTTTTCATTAACTAGAAAAGAGCCAAACCTCTTGTAGTACTGCTAAACAAATGTCGCTAAGTGCGAATGTTTCTTCTGTTCAATAAACACCTTCGGCTTTCGTCCCTGAACCATAAGCAACATCTTCCGTGATGCAATACTCTGGAGAATGTAGTTGATATTGATCATCCCATTTCTTTCGCAGCTCCTTAAACCTCTGTAGAGTTTATTGAATATCCTATCAAAGGCCTACACATTCCCTCCCTATGAGCTTGCTGTTTGGCTATATTCCTAGATTACAAGATATGGTCTCAGACCATTTGGTCCCCTGGACAAACCCGTAGTTTACATCTATGGGCAACACAATGGAATACTAAGATATAAACCCTTTGTATGCTTCTTCTGCTACGGGTATCAGAGTAGCCCTATCGCCTTGCTGATATGAATAATATTTTCTTTAGTACTGCTCCACTGTCTAATTTACCCACTCAGTTTATCAATCAGTTTCAAGTTGGATGGCTGTAAAGGCCTGGAGATTGACTTGCAGTAACTACATGGGACTCATTGAAAACTTGGAGGTGAATCTGATATCGCTGTCAGAAATGATATATTCTGGGAGTCTACTTAATCGCCATATTTCCTTTCTTAAGATAAGAGCCACCACTTTAATTAACAACTTTAAAGCCAGCAGGATAAAGTTAGACATGTTGGAAAAGCTATCATCGATTACTCATGTCTTTATATACCCCTCTGACACCATTAAGTCCACAATGAAGCATATAGATTTGGGGGTTAAGGGCCTCATGGGAACCTCTACCAGAAGGAGCAAGCCGAACATCTTTTGCCTTATAATCTTACTTCGTTGACCTGTGTCACTGGTACCCACATATTCCGTTACCTGATTTCCCATATTGGGCCAATATCATTTGACTTTTTCAAGTATGATAGGCTTATATGTTCTAAGGTGTCTAGTGACACATAAATCATGTTCGGACTACATGATTGTCACCCATAAGTCCTCTCCTAAGTGACATATCATGAATGATGTTAGGTGAGCAAACCCTTCTCTACCTTGAATTGTGGGACAATTTTTGCTACTACTTCAGTTACTGCCTTGAGTACAGCAAGGTATAGGTTCAGCAACAGAGAAGTGTGAACCATGTGGCATAGGGTAATCCAACGATGGCTGTGCTATGAAGGTGCCAAGACTGTTAGTGGTCGATTGTGATCTAGTGGAAATACTCATAACACAGGCTATTTATACTATCTCATAAAAAATAGAGTAAATTAATTATATATAATTGTTTGAGAATTTGACACTCTCCGGTGGCTTCTATATCTTTTTGTAACCTTTTCTCTGAAGTCAGCAGTGCCATATGCAAATCCCTCCCTATAAGGTCTCATCATTTGCTCTGTTCAGGCTCAGAACCACCAGATCAGAGTAGGTTGAACAGAGTTCAAACATTCAGGAACCATTTTCCATAGAGCCCGAATATTATACCCACATCTCTTTTGTGCATACCATTTTGCTGCTCCCAGATAATACTCACCAAAATAGAGCTCGTAATGATATTTTGGAAGGTAGTTGCACAAAAGGCCCCTCTCTTTGAATTCTTCCTCCAATCTGCTTTCTTGAGCCTTGAAATCCGGCTCTTGACCTATAAGTCCTGTCGCCCCACATGTTCCTCCATAAAGACAAGACTAGTTCTTTATTCCATCTGGCTTTGTGCATTGAACTCGTAACTTCGATCTCCATAATCCACACTCTAGAAGTATTATTTGTAGTCCTTTGGGTGTACCATTTGCCATTACCATAGTCTGAATATCTCCTGTCCTGGAATTTATTCCTGGTCAAAGATAGGCTTGTGTACCTACAGGATGAAGATTCATCATGGGAGCGTGTAATGCATCGTTTGAATAGGCTGAATGGCTGGCGGCATAGCTGAAAAGAAATCAGGCTTGACAGCCTGGAAAGGCATATTCAAAAACCGGAATATCTAACTTTATGACCTGTCCAACAAGCCGATTATCATCACCCCAAATATCTCCTCCATACTCAATAGAACAGGGAACAAGCCGTTACTCAATCCGCCTTGAGTATTCCACTAGCATTCCATAATCAAAAACGGTCCTGTGGTCAACTTCCTCAGTTATATGAAGTTATCCCCAAGGAGTAAGGAAATCAGAAACCATGATGCCTCTACAGCGGGTCTACTTCTTCAGGTGAATATTGTCCTCTTTAATGCGTATCAAGGACCGTCTATCATTTGCATTGGATGTTGATTCATCATGCACAAACAACACAATTGGCTTGGCATTTGGGGGAAGGTTTGGTGGATATACCATGCGAATCTCTTCCCTGTGCTATGAATTAAGCAACTCCCAAATTACCATATAATTCTCATACGCTTGTAAAGCTGGCAAGAAGTGTTGCTGCCGAGGGGAGACAACAACAGCCCTTTCGTAGCCATCTTTGTAAACCCCTTTACGGACATCACGGAATATATAGCCCTTTTCAAGCAACTATTTATCTGCTGTCGGACTGCTTTGAGTTTCTTGAACTTCCTTTCGTGACTCTGGAAGAGCAGATAATGGGACATTGGTTTCCAAGGAATATAGTTGTTTAATATTCTTTAACTGTGGCTGCTCTTCAAATGGAAGAATTCCTATTTGCCAATACGAAGAGATTGCACTAGCAACACTTTGGCCTGCAATAGCTTCACCAGCTCCAGACAAATGTACTGAAAGAGCAAGCTTGGTACCTTCATTATCAATTAACCGGTGAAGCATTGGTTACTTGCCCACAAAGGTTTAAGGTATTTGACGACTCTTGATCCAAGTTCGTTCATTTTGGATAATTCGCTTGCGTACTCCGTTTCCATGACCATTAGCTGCAGCAAAGAATGAGGCGGCTTCTTTGCGTGTTCTCTTCAACAATGTCTTCAGGAGACCATATCTTTGAAACTGAAGAAACTCCAGCACTTGCAAGTAATCCTTCAGGTCTTGACCTTGGGGTGTTCTGCCCTTGGACTGTAACAGTTTCCGCATATCTTGAATACCTGAAACATTTTCACTTACCTAACAAGTAAATATACAGTGATTGAAACTTACCTTTTGTTAGAATACGATACTTAAAGCGTGTCGATTGATACTTGGATAGGACTGACCACCATTCAATTGCCTCTGCCAAATCCGCACTCTCTCTTCCTTCATCCTCCTCAAGATTCCCCCCATCTTCTGCATCATCATCTACTGCCTGCTCCTTTTCAGCTCCGTTATGTTGCCGTCTTCCATCTTTTGATACTTCCATCTCCTTTGCTCCCAGCTCTCCCTCTATTCCCCTTTAAACTGACCAATACTAAGGGCTCATATATATCTCCTCATTGCTTTTCCTCCAGCTTTTTGCGTCTCTAAATTGTTTGACGACAAGGTGCCCTGCCTCCTCTTCTGCTCCTTAGTAGGAATCCCATCTCTTTACTAAATTACTATCATCCAACAATTAGCCATTGCCTTAGTCCTAATTTGTCTAAATAAATTGATCAGAGACTTACTATGAAGCTCTTCTAATTCCTGACTGTTAACAGTCACTTCAATCAAACTGTGACTATGGCCACCCAATTCATGATTCCCTGCCCCTTTGGGCCAACCACCAAGTCTGCCAGTGTCACAACTTTGTTGGATACCCTTCTTGACCCACGTCATTATGTATTTATTGATCTTCTTGTTGTTATTCAGATTGTCACTTTCATGCATATTTCACATATCTTTGTACTCTATCTTTGAATATTTCATTAATTTCCCTGCTTAGTTATCAATTCATGAGGCATTCTAATACCAAGAGTACAACTCTTACTCCTAATATCCAACTTTTAAAACCAATATACTATGCTGTCTACTAGTATTTAGAAGTTAAAAAATGCATACCATTATTCTACTAGGTGTCTATTTTATTTTCACGGTTTTTCGATTATTTTTAGACCAGTATTTGGTTAGTTATAGTCATTTGAAACTACCCCTAAATGAGGTTCCAACTTATCCATTGATACATTATATGCCTGGCCCTTTCCGGCAGCTACGTTTAGGACTTGAAAAAATCTCACTGCTTGCGATAACCCTATCAGGTGGGTTGCATTTGTGATCCCAGGATGTGATGCTCGTGTTGATGGTGCGATTGCCCCCATTGAAATATCATTGAGGTACTGGATCACTACCTTGTACTCGGGGCTAGTCCCTATGTTGCGATAACATATCTGCCATTTAAACCAGCCGACCTTCACAGTAAACTAGAGGAAGTTAAGGACCAGGAGGATATCTGCCCAACGGTGCTCTGAGCGGTTCAAGATAGTTGTACCATTAATGTACTCTAAATTCTTGTTCTTGTATCTATGACTATTTAGTCTTCAACGGAGGGCAATAGATAATCGCATCGCTTGAATGCAGCAACTATTGTCCTCATGACTTTGTTATAAACCTCAGAGTTGATATCTGTGGGCAGGCAAGCTTCCTGCTGTCATGAGCTAATTGGTTCCACATTCGGTTATCACAAGGATGCGAGATTAGTGCTACCGCTCTGAAATAATTAGCACTGTATTCAAACTTGCTTTGTGGAGAGTCATCAAAGTGTGCTAGAATGGAACTAGTAGTGAACAATACTTTTAGATAGTTTAATGACCACTCACAAGCTGCTGACCAGTCCTCTTTCAAATTGTTCTTAGTCATGCCCATTAACTGTCTCGCTACCTTGCTAAACCTATTTATAAATCAAAGCTAGAAGTTTGCAAAGTCATGAAGCATTGAACCTCAGTTATGTATAGTGAAGTCTTCTATGCCTTGATCTATTTATCATTTTCATATATTAGAAATATCCCGTTCTTAGATATCTCATACCCTAGGGACTCAATTTTCATTTCATGAAAGGAGGACTTTCTTATGCTAATGTGAAGACCTACCTTTCGCAGTCTTTCACTGACCTGATAGACTAATGAGACATCTCCTTGAATTCTCTCAGGGTATATCAGCATGTTAAGCATGTAAACAATAACTCTGGCATGTAGTATATCTCTGCGCATGATATTGATCATAATCGGTAAGATAGACGATGTATTTCATTGTCCAAATAGAATTACTGTATACTCATATAGGCTATAAATATACTTAAAGGCAGTAATCTCTTACACCCTGAGAGCCATACCGAACAGATAATAGTCATATTTCAATTCCAGCTTATTCAACACCATGGCCCTTTCCGACCCTATCCATAAGCTCATTCATCTTGGGCAAGAAATACATATTTTTATAATTATCTTATTGGGCCAATGATAATCCCCACATACCAGATGTGAGTGTCAGGCTTCGCGACAAAGAAGATTAGGCCACCCGCCAGTCACCTAAGTCGCAAGATCTTCCCTTTTTCTCCATTTCATTTATACGGTCTTATAAGTCATCTATCACTTGCTTGGAGGGCCAGTTTAATTGGCCCAAAGGATGGCTTTGCGCCACATTGAGTTCGATCAAATGATCAAACACAGGATGTATTGGAACTGTAGTTAAATATTGTTGACTGAAAATGAGCACATAATCCTTGTTTTTAGGGAGTGGATTGACACTGATGACATTTCCATCTTCACAGTATACAATACCAGTCCCAGCAGATATACCTGTCTACCGACATCAAGTAGGAGTTCGTCAATTGAGATATAAACTATCCATCGCATAGTGACTATCCGGCTCATCTGATAATACGCGAAGTCCTACTTCAGCCTAGTTTAATTCTAAGCAATATCAGGATTGTGTTCCTTTAGCCAAGAAATTGACAGACCGCCATGAACTTAGAGGTTAGGTAAATCCGTAAGCTCAAATCTCATATCATTCACATAGTCTCAGATCTTCCTTGTCGTCATCTTGATGAAATAATTCCCAGACCCCAGAATTTACTTACCACCTACATCAGATGTTGGGGCAACAAACCTCAGAGGTATACATAATATCTGAAAAGTCTTGTCCATAGGATACTCAAGAGGGAAGCCGTTGCGCCACTGTGCAATAGAAGAAGAACCTATCACCTGCTTAGCTGCATTTGATAGTTCCAGTCCAAATGAAGCTGAGACTGGATCTACCTTGTATGGGGAGGTGGGCCGGATACAATCTGCCGCTTACAGGGTCTTTCTTCAATACTAGGTTTTATTTCCTTAATTATTAAAATAAATCTTACATTATAATAGGTATAGTTTGGGTGTTTCCTATCAAACCAGAAAGATTTTAGATGTTCTTGTAACCCGTATTAGTTAGAATTGTTAAGGCTGATAAGGATCTTAGAAACTAGCAGGGATAGTGAAGGGCGAGTTTGTTCTAAGATTGGTTTCAAGTATCATTACATAAATAGTTTATATTATCTTGGGTTTCATGCATCAGGCAGATACTCAATATGTTTTATGTTTTGTTTTATGATTCAGCATGATACATAATATGTTTGCAGTACCATTTGAGTGTGCGAGGAATTTGGTTTATTGGAGGACTTAAAAGTACAGGTTAGTTATATCTGTTGATTGGAAACCAAAGGGAAGGATATGGAAGGCTTTGTAAAAGAGAAATCAGGTATTTATGTCTGCACCTCTCGAACCTAGACAGGGCAGACTTCGACTTACAGACCCTTCAATATGCTTGGTGTAGCAGTTACTTCCTTTCTGTTTGCATAAAACTACACCAAGTAAGTTTAGAACTTGGCAATAGTGGTGTCATTGCAATTAACAGCTATTAAACCACTTATCAAGATCTCTGGTAACAATAGTCACTTGAAGTCCCGACAGTTTAGCTACTGAGTTACTATTGTGATACCTTACTGAGATGTATTCATCTTGGTACCTGATAAACCTACCCAAGGGTAACATTTTTTTGGCTTCAACAAGTAGTTGAGTTAGATGTAGCCAGATCTTATGCTACCTCATGATTGCATATAGTTGCCCAGGATAGGTGACAAGCAGGATAATACAATGTGAGGTAAGTAGATCCTGTGACAGGAACTTCCCAAATAGAAAGGGAGTCAAATCACCAAAGACGAACAATCAAAGGCATCCTGCTTCAGAGTATAGGAAGCAGGAAAACTATTATCATAAGACTAAGGAAAGCGATTTCTACGGGAAACAGGACACGAAGTATCCCTAGAAAAAGGGTGCACCGCAAGAGAGTTTCCTGCTACACTAAAAGGATTGAAGTGGAAGCAACCATCCGGACACATGGACGATCCAACCAGCTAAGACAGGGAAGAGAGCTCCAATAACAGTAGTTATTTCGACCTTATATCGAATCCATGACCTACTGATGCACCAGTGGCTAGGGAGGCATCAGCAGCGACTACAGCGAAGCATAGGATCCAGGTTCCACCACAAAAGGAGTTTAGTAGTAAAGGATAATACCTTAAACCAGATGCATTCGATTCCTGGTATCAATCATCTTATTTATACCCACAGATATATAGACGCAACTCCATGACAGATGTATAAGTAAACTATTGGATAATTTATACAGAAGGTAGATCTCAAAGCTAATTTCCAGGTAGCAGAAAATTATTGCAGGTACTAGACCAGAGATAATCTTATCTCTAGTTAAGGGAACTACTCCAATCATCCTGATAAGAGCATGACATTTACAAACGATTCCCCAAGATAGTGTAAGTCATGAAGCGTAAGACACAGTGCATAATATCTGTGGCTGCAAACCTGTTGATGTACAGATCGCGATTACCAGAAGGCACCATATCTGAATATGCCATTATCCTGATATTCATCAAATACATGCATACAAGCCTAAGGCGAAATGTTGAAACCTGGTCCAATTATAGCAAAACAATACCAATGATTATTGCCTATATAGAAAGAGTTAATGAAATACTCCTGGCGACTGGAGTATACAGAAAGGATAAGCAGCAGGAACTATACAAGAAAGACAACCCCAAGAAGGATAACAAGCTACAATGGAAGCAATAGGAATCAAGCAAGACAAAGAGTCCTAGAGAAAAGGAAGCATACTTTATCTGGGGCGGTAAAGGCCACATAGCAACGATTGTTCATGCAAAGGGGACAAAGGCCATTGAAACACGGCGAATAAGGCAACCTGATCCTAGTGAGCCTAACAGGTCAGCAGCGAAGAGGAAGTATATATCAATACTCTTCAAGTCGAGACCAATCTAAAGATTCAGAATGGGCTACTCCTTAGTGACAAGACTCACATTGCAGTGGAAGGAACAATCCTGATAAATATCAAACAAGTAATAGTTCTGTGTGATACAGGAACAATAGGAACTCATGTATTAAGCGCTACCTTTGTCACCACACATGGAATACCATGAACGGAAATGGTCACTCCTGCTACCTTTCATATGGTTATGAAAGGGTCACACTTTGAATCCCAGAATGAATGCACAATCGGCATAGATATTGGGCAAATGAATGCTACAAGCAACAAAATGATGGTGGGAAACCTAAACAAATATAATGCCTTGATTGGAATGCTATTAATATCACTAAATAAAGACTCAGTGGAATGTCCAAACCCTTGGGTTCACTTTCCTGACTTTAAGATATGGGTTAACTGCATACTAAGGTGTGCGAGAATGTGAGCAGCAGTGACAAGTACAGAAGAGGTAATAGAACAATACCATAAGGTATTCCCTGACCCATTTCAAGAAAGTTTACCACCATTAAGGATGAACAACCATCAAATCAGATTGAAGGATCCACTGAATCTGAAGACGAGGATAACATACTCAGTACTAGAGAAGTAGGAGTTTTAACTCAAAGCAATAGTTGACCAGAATAAAACGAAAACAGTCATTGAATAAGCAGAAGTCCTCGTAACAGCACCAATATACCCTTCCGACAATGGAAAGACATATTGCTGAACCAGATGCCTAAGGGACTGGACAGCGAGAAATGACAAAACTCAAAAGATGACTGACCTATTCCAAACCAATGGAGAATACTTAATTCATTTGGTAGGTCCTAATACATGAGTATTATAGCCTTAAGCGATTCCTTCTTCCAAACCAGTATACACCTTGACGATCTTAAATATAAAAGTTTCAAAAGAGGCTTTGAAGATTTCGTCAGCAAGGGCATCTTACAACAAGACTTGAATGCACTAAGAACCTAGTGGAGCATCAGGGGTGAGCTATTCAATGACTGCCTAAGAAATTTCGTGTGGGTGTACATCAACGATATACTCAAATTTTCCTATACAGAGGCCTACGGTTTCAACTACATCAAAGTGGTCAGTTACAGGTTGACAAATGATGAGTTGTTTGCAAGCAGCTAGAAGTCGGAGTTCTATTCTAAACAATTTCAACAACTGGGCCACATTAATGAGTATAAAGGACTCATAGCATCACCAGAGAAGATAAACAGGATTGCGGTATGGGCAACATCGAAGAACAAGAAGTAACTTGTGTAGTTTCCAGTACTGGTAAACTACATTGACCAATTCCTACAGCACATTGCCACTAACACACTAACTTTGTAATACCTTACTTGAAATGAGGAATTTGTTTCAACAGTAACACAAGATTAATGCATTGAGAATATGAAGGAGGTCGCCAAACAACCTCAGGTTCTGAGACTAATCCACCAGACCTCAGGATAAAACATATGGCTTATCACCACTGCCTTAGAGTTAGGGGTATGAGTTAGAGTAGGACAAGGAGACACTGCTGAAAATGTTGAGGGCAGCAGCATTGTAGAGCTGGAAATTTATCCCCTCACTGATGAATTATGGAACTAGCTTCTAGGAGGTACTTACATTTATAGATGTCTTAACCTCCTTTAATCATATTCTTGCAAGGCATGAATAACGATTATAACCGACCTCCAACTATTGGTATACCTGAAGACAGCTAAGAACACCTCTGGGAAGGAGCTGAGGTGGCAAAGCCACTTTGGAAAATACAAAGTAAAGATATGATATATGCCAGGGAAGGGAAAATAATTATCTGATGCTGTTTCCCACTTGGTGAAGGATATGACACTTAACTGAGCAAAGCTCAAGACCCTACCTACGAAGAACATTTAAACCCTTATACTATACCTTTCACATCATCACATATGTCGCACTTTAAACAACTTTATATGGCAGAACAACTTTCTTTGGACAACTGTGATTGCTGTATCAGAAATTAGAATGATAGGGGACATAGAGTTACTCTAGAAATCAGCGATGATGAAAGAAACCATGCTGCTACGCAGTGGAGACCTTGCTACTCTCGATAATGCAATATCTATGAGAATGAGAATACTTGCTAACAAGATAGTTCTACAAGAACTAGTCTCTCCCTAAGAAGGTAGAAATAGCATCATGGAACCTACGGGACCAGTACTGGACCCAAGCAAAATCAAAGGCGGTTGAACGAGCAGGTAGGTGACATGAGTTCCGAATATAAGGAAAGAGGAAGTCCTTACCCACTACAAGCGAAGAGGCATATGCAACTCTGGTACTCAAATGCGGCACTCCACCAACCAAAGCTTCTACCAGTAATCGAGCCACCCATGCTGACTCACCGCACTCAAAACCATTTTGAACACCATAGTGATAAGGAGGAGGAGTACCAAAGCTGGAGCAAAGAGAGGATTGACGGGATATGGCAGGGGTGGTGGTAGAGATGAGTGCCGAACTGTGAAGGTAGATAGTGAAAGCTTACAGTAATGACGACCTGTGTACAGAGGTTACTGATGCTAATAACAAGGAAAGTAGTGGCTAGCTGTGGGAAGAAGGGATCGGCGATGGACTGATGCATGTAATAACCAGGTGTAGTCACGGTTGCTTAAATGTACCTTAGGGACACGCAGTAAATAGGATAACACTCACGGATATTGTTATCAATGAGATTTATAACAGAGGATATCACCGCTTAGATAGGAACCTAGGCAATGCGATGGAACAAATATTCAGGCCCTAGATGAGAAAGGATTTTCGTGACGATGTTCTGTCATGTGATTTATGCCCCAGGAATAAGGAATGCAACAAGCTACTTGAGTGATACGGACAGACATTACCAGTACCCCATGAGATATTCACCTCTTACGCTATTAACATTGCTGGACTATTTAACTAGTCCTGTAACAACAAGTACAACACTGTACTGGTAGTTGTCGATAGGGCTGTTGGATTCACTTGGTTTATTCCTAGACATTCAAACAGTTAAGCAATGAAGATTCTCACCCGCCTGCAGCACCATACCTTTTCTTCACAGGGAATACCATGTGCGATTTTTTAGTGATGGTGTCAAAATTTTACCTTAAACTTTTGTTCTCAAAGCATGATGGGTTAGGGTAACAAGCATATCATGTCAGTACTTTGATATCACGTGACTAACCGCCAGGTTGTGAGAAAGATTAGTGAACTATAGAGCGCCTTTAGGAAAGATGTTAATTAGAACAGGAACAAGTCACTACTAGTTGTTCCAGTGTTAGCAGCCTACAAGAGTGTAGGACATTCTGCTATCCTTAACATATCACGATATAACAATGTTTAGGAACAAGGTTACCCAGAGCTATCCACTATCAGAATCCATACACCAATGTTACGGCCTCTAATTACCTCTTGAACAGTCACCAGAAATTGCTAAATGAGGTTAACCAATCCGTCAAGATGGCGAGATTTAGGAGAACCAGCATAACCGCAAGGATATGGAACAGCCACAAACCCCTTTATATGGGAGATGGATTGTTGGTCTGGGGAGCAAATTTCGCCAATGAATCAGGAAGATGTTAGAAGCTAGAACCCAGATGGCTTTCAAATTAAGAGGTATTGGAATACGACTCCTACACAAACAACTACATTGTCAAGATGGATGCTCTGATCTACCATTGCAAGAATCAAGTAATCTATTGCTCTACAGTTAAGAAATTCAGTGAGAATCAGGATGGTAGGTTCCCTGGCGGGGTGTATGCAAATCCAGCGGCCATCCTGGATGAAGGAGTACCAGAATGTTAATTCGAACAAGTTTTAGATCATCATGAGCATTAAGGACAAGACCAGTTCCATATAAAATCGAAGGGAGTACAGATTGTGAGCACAGCCTGAAGTGTGTTGTGGGATTGGAGAACGCTATACCTGTTAGGCACAGGTGTATGAGGCACTGAATTCAGTACTGCATTCTTACGAAAAATGCGCTGAAAACCTACTCATACCTCTCCGGCCCCGTTGTTGGGCCCCAACATTACCTGCGGCACCTATGGCAAAAACGTCCCCTCACCAAAAAGCCTTAAATTGGTGCCCCCCTCATAACACAATATACTTTGTCGCCGTCCGTCAGACCGGATGCTGTGGGCTGGGTATATGAGGAAGGAGACTCGGCCGTGCCAATGCAACTGGAATCAAGTGCATCGGACCAGTGTCCGCAGAGTTATGACCAATCCCGTATAGCCTCAGCTGGGGGTAGTCAAAGGTGACCGGACGGTCAGTACGAAATTGAGAATATGATAAGTGGGTTCCTGGGAAACACTGAGAACAAACTTAGACCATGATTGCAAGCCTAGAAAGGTCCATAGACCTATCGGAACAAGTCGACAAGGAGAGGCAGAGCCAAAACGATATGGTATTGGACAGATCGTAGGCTCCAGTCATCCTGAAAGCCGTCTGCAAGCGCCGGTAGTATTGGGCGGAAGCTGATTGGTCGACAACCATGCTGGCTACTTGGTGTTCTAAGAAACCATTGGTAGATTCCATGATGGACTGCCTGGTTTAAACGGCGGAAGAAGGAACAGCCTATCAGACTGATAAGGTTACCACACCCATAGAGAAAGCTGAGCTCTTGTGTGTCCATAAGCCGTGGGGGGAACCATATTCTCAAGGTTAAATCGCCTACGCACTCGGATCATCAACGATAGTTATGAGAGAAAGTACATAGTTGTATGGAAAGTAGTTGTAGTCCGCGAACACTCAGACATGGGGATATATATATCGTAGTGCCTCCTAAGCTTTAGCCCCCATTCAGGCCTGTTTAACTCGGCTCATCGGGTCTTCCGCGTTTACATTGCCTACTCCACCACTGGGCGCTCATCCTATACTCGTACAATTTCCCCATCTTTTATTTTCCGGGAACAGACTTTCCCCACCCTCCTGGTTGGGGATTTGAACCTCTATCACCCTCTCTCCGACCATATAAGGGTCCTTTTTGATACTGAATTTAGCCTTTCTTCCCCTTACTTTTGACCTAGCCTCCGAGCTAGGCTACTCACTTTGAAATACACCAGGTGTATTCACTAGGTTCCCCTTCGATGACACATCCATATCTGGAGTCTTAGACCTGGCCTTCGCCAATCCCTCCCTTGCCCCCTTTTTTAGTTCATGGGGTATCACCCTCCCACTCACCGGCTTTGACCATCTCCCAATCACAATAGCCCTATCCACGCCATTCCTACGACAGCCTGACCCCACGCCCAACTGGGCCAAAACGGATTGGCTCACACTCTCCCCTCTCATCAAGGATCTATCGGTTCCACCTCCTCCCCATCTCCCTACCTCAGCCTCACTTAGGGCTTGGCTCGACCCACACCGGCGCACCATCACCTCCCTCCTAGCCCAACACACACCAAACAAATGTCCTTGCTTCAGGTCAAAGCCATGGTGGACAGCTGAACTATCGCAGCTGTGCCAAGATTTCAACATGAGAGGCAAGAATATCTCGCAAGTCCCCCTCCACCACCCTCTCCGACAGTGCTCGTGCCTCCTGCCTCGCGTATTTCAAGGCCATAAGAAGGGCCAAGGCATCACATTGGAAATCTTTCCTCATCTCCTTGGACTCCAAATCAGTGTGGGCTGCCCGGAGGATTGCTAGCGGGCACCCCCCGGACCGGTTCCCCTCCTTTCCCAACGCCATGACACCCGTCGAAGTCAACACCTCCCTCCTGTATCACTTTTTTCCTCCTAAAGACCCCCAATCCTCGCCATCCATCCTGAAACCGTTCGCGGACTTCCTGCCACTTCAGAAACAGGAAGTCTCCCTCGCCCTCCGCAAGTCCTCCAACACCTCAGCCCTTGGGCCCGACCTCATCCCCTATGGCATATGGAAAAGGATCAACTACATCAACCCCACCTTCCTTACCTCCCTCCTAGGTCCCCTGCTGACCTATGGCTTCCACCCCTCCTCCATTAAAAAGAGCCAATGGCATTGTCCTCTCCAAGCCTGGCAAATTTGATTATAACTCCCCCTCCTCCTTCCGAGTTTTTGTACTCCTGGAATCTATTTCCTAGATTCTGGAAAGGATAATAGCAACCCGCCTTTCGCTAATAGCCCGTACCGTTGGCCTCATTCACACAAACTAAAGTGGCTCGCTCCCTGGCCTCAGCACCTTGTACGCAACTGCTGCCCTCACTCACGAGGTCCGCCTGCTGCAACGTGCCAGCATCAAGACCTCTACCCTCTTCCTTGATATCAAAGGAGGCTTTGATAATATTTCCTCTACCTGTTTATCCTCCCTACTTCGCGCAAAAGGCGTATCTCCTTATATGGCTTCTTGGGTTCGTTCCTTTTTGACTGACCGCAAATGCCGCTTGATTTTTCAAGGCTCCCCTAATATTTTGTTGCCTGTTCAAGTGGGTGCCCCCCAGGGCTCTCCTATCTCTCCTTTGTTATTTTTAATTTATGTTTCTTCCCTGCACTTGTCTATCCCAAAGGGGATTATGTTTTCGTATGTAGATGATTTTACAGTCACTGTTGGGTCTGGGTCAAACCGGAGGAACACACAGCTTCTTCAACATTACTACACCCGCCTCTGCAAGAAGGCTACCCCACTTGGAGTCTCATTCTCCATCCCCAAAACCGAACTCTTCCACTGGCGAACTCCAAAAGATCACTCTCGCCCCTCACTAGCCCCGGTCTCTCTCGATGGGAGCCTCTTCCACCCCACTTCCATAGTCCGCTCTAGGATACTGGTTTTCACCCACGATGGAAACCTCCACCCACCTCCTCAAGTGACTAGCCCTCGCTCAAGGTGCCTTTGGCCTCATCAAGCAACTCTCTCCTCCTGGCATAGTCATAGTACCCTATCTGAACCGCAGACTGGCCCTGGGCCTGCTGCTAGCGATCCTCACCTATGGAGGTGACCTACACGTCCCCAACGCTGCGATGATGGGTTAGATCGAGGTCTTTTGGAGTAAGGTCCAACGATGGGTCACTCACTGCTTCTCATCGACTCCTGTATCTATCCTTCCCTGTGAGGCTTGCCTCATTCCTCTCAACTCGCTCCTCCCCTATCACCGGAGGATGACCGCAGTATAGTTGGCCTGTTCTCCTCCTGAGATCAACCCAACCGCACCCCGGCTGGCCCTATCATGTCCATTCCAATCCAATTTTAGGGCATGGGACTCCTCCCGCCACCTCCTTCGTGGCCTTAGGGCCTACTACATCCCCCTCCGTTGGAACCAACGAAGGCCAAATCCCGCCGTCCTCTCTCACCTCCCAATCGATGCAATGTGCTTCCTCTTGGTCAATGTAACGGGTGCACCCTATAGGAAGATGGATCATAAGGTTGCGACCGCACCAAAAGACTCAACCCAAAGTTCACAGAAGGTAAAGATAAAAATAATTGAATCAAATGATAAAACTTAATATCGTTAAGCCAGAGCTTCACTCAATTCAAGTCTTCGCGAGAGGATCGTTGGTTATCAAAGTAGAGTGCCGTTCGCATTTACTTAAGTAGAATTATAAAGCCAACGACACCCATCCCTACTCCGACCGTTAAGAGAGCTCCCTTCTCCACTCAGGGATCATCTGACACATGGCCCTTCCGGAATTAACTTCAGGGCCTGTGGATCGCTCGGGTAAGTTGAGTCCGTTCAATCAAAAAGGTTTTCTGCAATGAATTTTGATTATGCCTGCAGGAGAGAAAAACCTTTTCGATGGCCGTCTTGTCAATGGCCAACTGACAATCCGACTTTGGACCCAAACCTAGGTTTGAGACTCAGTAGCCCTATGGCTTTTCCCGTCTATGCAAGCACTGCAGTCAATGGTGTCCACTTGGCCTATCGGCAGCTTTTCTTGTGACTGCATAGCTCCCCCGGTAAGTGTCTTTACTGAGTTGGCTAAATAGGCGCTTCCTCTAGCCAACCGTTCACGGATCACCTTAGCGGTGATAAGACTGAATGCCTCTTAGAGTCCTGTAACATCCCTCAGTAATGGTATAGCGCCTGGGCTATCGTTGTGTGAGTAGTAGAGTTTTATCCGGGCAAACTTCCGTTTATCCCGGACTCTCAGATTGCTACTCCGGGGGACCCCCATACCTCCCATAGGGATTATAGGCACCTAGAGTACCCTCGGAAGGCCATCTGATGTCAATACTAACAACTTGCCCGGGTCGGCCGTCGGCCACCCCTATATATATCCTGCGCACCGCATCTGGTTGGAAGGACGGCAGTGACGTATACGGGGTTACGCTGCCACCTTCAATTTCTCAGTTTTGTTAGGCTTTTACCAACTGTCACCCTTTCCCACCCGTCGCTGTGGGCGAACGTGGGAGCCGCAAGGGGGTGTTTGACACGCCAAAATTACTCCAACCACCCTGGGGTACTTGTAGTAGGATTTTGCGTTTCGCGTAACGTTAGGGGAGGGTAACTTGAGTTCCACGATTTCACCCACGATCCCCAAGGTAGGGTAACTGGGCCCTATCATGGTGCAAATCGCTGCGGAAGTCTGTGTAACGCCCCCTTGCGTCACCAGAAGGTTCCGCGTAATTGACCTATTTGTTACACGCGGTTCCACGAGCTATAAATACCTGCTTACACGAATGTAGCACACCCGGCGGCGTCTACACTGCTTACCATGTTTTCCTAGGGCTCCCTGTTATCCTGCTTAAGTGGTTACCCTGCCTAACTGAGGAGATGGGTTACCCTATCTAAAGGGTTACCCTGCCTAAACATGCTTCCGGGTTACCCTACTCAAGAGGGTTACCCTGCCTGACTGTAGCACCGGATTACCCTCTCTAGCAGGGTTACCCTACCTAAGTGTGCACCAAAGTTACCCGGCCTTGCTGGGTTACCCTATCTAACTAGGTAACTAAGTACTCTTTCTTCAACAGAGGTACTTATGGTTGCTATGTCACTTTGCAGGTGTCTGGTACCGTTCCTGTCCACGTCCTAGTAGGACCACTGGCTGGGCTGAGGTTCAGTAAGCTATACCAACTGATCTAGGGGTCGTTACATCAAGGTGGCACCGGACGGGGTCAAACTCCTACTGATAAACTGACACCTCCTACCGGGCACTCTCTTAGCCCCCCCTCCTACGATCCCAGGTGCTGTCTCTACAAATTGATGAAGGAGGAGTGCAGAAAAGACCTTCTCACTGATTGGACACTCCTGTCCCCACCCCCTCCTTACTACCAGTACAAGCCATCCCTACGCCCACATGCCTTCATGGGCCTCAACCGCTTCACGGCTGGGTGAGTCCACCAAATGCCCTCTGGTAAGACCTATCTTGCTGCGCAACCCTCATGCAACAATACAGATCGCTCTCCTACCTACCCTTCCTGCGACACAGAGGACGAAACCTTCGAGTATGCAATCCTCCACTACCCCTCGACGTCCCATAGTACGCCAGCTTTACCTTCCGAAGCTGTCTAAGATGGACCATGGCTCTGCACTATGGGCCGACCTGGACATGATCCTTGATCTTGCCTCATACATCCGCCCCACTCGCACAAACTTCCCGCCCACCATGCCCGCAGTTTTTGCTACTGCAGCTTCCACCTCCTCCGACTATGACTCAGACTGAGTGGTTTAACCTTCCTTTTATATTTATATCTTTCCTTTCGATTATGATTTCTTTTGGTATCATTTCACTCTATACTTTTTGATTTAGACGCCATTACTGGACGCGGTGACGTTATGGTCTTCACTAGGGGAGAACTTGTTCATTTCTTTCTTTTGTTTTGCACGGTTGGAATTAAAGTTTCGTTTATGCCATAGCTAGTGCTCCATACAAGTTCCTGTACGTTCACAGCGAATATATGAGAAAATCAAAAA
>QFET01001227.1:0-215651 GCA_003316355.1 Tuber calosporum | reverse complement strand
AAAAAAAAAAAAAAAAGTCCTCAGCTTTAGCCATCATCAAGCAACGGAGAAGAGATCTTATCAATATCATAAGTTTTAATCAAAATCTTTACATATGGGCCATCGTAGACAATGTCCGTTTACGAAGAAAAGATTTAAGCCTAGTTCGATTCTCTTGCCCTAAGAATCGACTACCCTTAACGGTATCTAGACTTTTCTCCTTATTACCAAGGCTCTTTTCATGACTACTGGACACCTCCAAGTTATACCTTAGGAATCACACAAGCTCATAGCTCATTCCACACACCTCGACGAGCTTCTGGTCGAACCACGTCCATCAAATTACATCTACTCATTCGATGATATACTTTAAAACTCCATTGCGGAAATACAATTCTATATACCTCAGGTACCCTCCTGGTTCACCGATACCTCTCTCCTCTCTACTGATTCAGATTTCCAAGAAATCTACAAACACTTCTACGGTCTCACCTTGCTGTGGAAACCGTTCCAAGACTACGATACTGATGTAGAAGGAACCTTAAGTTCCTTCAGCTTTACCTCCCACTCTTTCACCCTATCTCTTTGGAGACTAGGAAAATATCCGAGTCCCAATAATACAGGATGGCCCGCCAATTGACAGTCGATACGGACAAAGCCATGTCGGACATAGAAGTAGTCTCTCTTGTTGGAAGCGACCATGCAACTGGACGCTCCAGGTCACCATTGGCACTCCACCACTTTTCACAGCCAAGTGGTGTCAGAAAATCGGCCCCAGGAACTCGATCAAGCACTGCATGTCCCCCCGATGCCAGAAATCCAGCTATGGAAAGATTAGCATAACAGATAGGCCAGGCAATGAGCTACTTCGACCTTACCCTGCAGCAATCAATTCATATGCAATGTTTGACATACGGTGAACTATCTGGTCATGAACAGGATCAGGCAAATCAACTCCAGCACAATGCTCAACGGATAACCCGGGGGGAACAGATCATTGGCGAAGAGTTGAAATAGGTCCATTCTGGACTTGAAATGTTAGCAACTGAAACTGCCGCACTTCAAGATGCAACCACCTAACGGTTGTAGGCAAAGTTGCGGGCGCAGGAAGAACGGGCTGCACACGATGAAGCTGTAAGTACCCAACTTCATACTACCATTGGGGCAACATGACCAGAGTCGCTGGATCGAGACCGCCATCTAGAACTGGCTTTGGCTAGCCAAAAAGCAGAACTCCTCCAAAGACAAGTGGCCGCACAAAAAGAATATGAGTGGACCAGAGAGGAGTTACGAGAACTGCACGAACGGCTTGAACAAGTGCGGTCCGAAAGAGCGGCCTATGTGATCAGGCAGAATGCCGTATCCGAGCAACTAAATCGAATGTTGTCTTGGATGAATGAAACTTTGGTGCAACTACAAGTTGCGAGGAACCCAGCAAGCGTGTGGGAAACATTGGCACAACAGCCAGTGGAAAATCAGGGATTGGAAAAACGTACCCCGGCCGATGGCGGAGAAGAGTTCCGGTTTGTTCACCGAAATGAGAAGGGAAAGGCCTTAGATCGTGGAGATGGAAACTGAAATGGCGGAGAGGAACTACCACCACCCCCACCGGCGAATGCACCCAACACGGGAGATGATGACCATGGGGCTGAAGACGGAGGTGGCCCCACACGACGAGGTATTGAGCCACCACGAAGACCCTTGCCTGACCGTAAGTTCGAATCCCTAGTGGACGTATGGGTCGTACGACTAGGGCAAGCACTGTCAAGAACAAACCGATAACAAGCTGATCCAGCGTTCTAATTCGCTAACAAGCCTAATCAGGATGTGAGTGTATGGCTACTAAATTACGAGGACTAATTTGGCAGAAACCCATGGCAATGGGCAACGATAAAGAACGCATCTAGTATGCGTTAGGGAGCATGGAAGGAACCATGGTGGCTCCTCTCTCGATAACCTCTTGAAAGAAAATGACTGGAGACCTCGGATTCCTCTAACATGAGGGTTATGATTTCTGGATCACTTTCCGGGCCGAAGTGACAGAACGATTCTTGGTACTGCACAAGGCACAAAAAGCCTTAGCCGAAATGGAGAAGGTTAGGTATACAGGGGACTTAGAGAAGTATCTCCTTACCGTGGAAAACCACAACATCGAGGCAGAAGTGTCCGGCATCGCTTGGAGAACCATAATTCAGCGGCAACTTCCTAACGAGGCCATGCCTACGTCATCATATGAAAATCATAACTTGGATAGCGAATGGATCAATGCAGTCCGCAGGGTCACCAAAGCGGAACAATAGTTCAAGGAACAACAAGTGCTATTCAGTAAAAATTACGAGGGAAAAAGTGACTCTTAGAAAAGAAAACGGGAGGAGGAATCCAAACCTAGCAAGACCCCTGCTGGGAATATAAAACGGAAAACCTATAGGGCAGCAGAAAAGGCTGCCTACAAATTGAAAAAACAACCGGGAAAATGGAAACAAGCCCCTTTGAAGGAAAGGTTGAGTATACAAATTGGGTTGAAGCTCATAAAGGAATCCCTAAGGATAAAATTGAAACAAGAAAGAAAGCCAACATATGCATGCATTGCACGTTGGCCAACCACACTTGGAAGGTCTGCAGGAAACAGGCCCAAGTATCGGTTATAGGGCAGAAAAGGTGAAATTTCAAACCCCAATATTGACGACACCAGATATCAAAGGGGTAACCAGAACCTACGACTAGGGTAAACCAAGTCAACCAGCTCAGAATGTGGGAACTGAACGACATAGATGAAACCTAAAAGAGGATTTCAGGCACCAGCAGTGATGGCGACTGGGTACTCATTTATGGACCCCTTACCGAAACCAAAATCAACAAGGGGGTTCGACCTCTGCAAGGTCCTACTAGCAGGTCTTCTGCACTTCTCCGTGGGAAACTCAAAACCAGAGCGATAGTCACGAAAAGCAATCCAGACCTAAGGGCGTATCATAAACCTGAGAATGACAGGTGAGCAAGAAGCGATTAACTTGGACGGCGGCTCGTGGTAGTCAAGGACTAACTCTGGGAACCAGAAACTCATAAAGAACAAAGCGAAGCTCCACATTTTGTGTATATCGGACCTCAGAATGGAAGACAGTCAACTAATCACGAATCCTTTTAAAACCTTAAATCCTTACAACAGATCCTAGGAAGAGTTGACAGACCAGGGCTGACTAGGAACTTCTTAAGAATGACAAGGGGAATTCAGTCTAGCCTGGATCGTCAAAAGCCTTCCAAGAACCAAATATATTACGGGTCGGCTGGACAGCAGAATAGTTGGAGAAACGGAACAGGATCCCAGACATCAAGAAAAATGAACTGGAAGAGAATGAGTAACAATGGCTACCTAGTTCAAACGCTAAATGGAGTGGTATAAATCCGTCCCGACCCTGAACTACCGCTTTGTGGACAGGATTGGCACCATAGACTTATGGGGTAAACGAGACGATGCGTGAAGAATCCCAGGAGCTCAAATACGCTGATATAGTCAAAACGATAAGAGTACGGCTCCAGTGAAGACAAAAGAGTCTGCTGAGAAGGGCAAATGGCAGGTGTATGGGAACCCTTCGGCAAGGGGCAAAGACCGCTAGTCGCGAGCTGCCCAGTACACCAAAGACAGAGATTTTAGTTTATCTGAGGAGGCTTCAATTGCCGAAACCGTGCAGGCATGGTAACAAACACCCTAAGTTACCACAACAACGAAAATGTCCTACAAAAGACCTGCACTGGCCCCCTGCGGCCCTAATAAATGAAAAAAAACCGTAGCACCTGCCGCTCCTTATTTTTCATGCCCAGAAGGCAGGGCAACCATCGAAGCAAATGGAGAACGGATCCCGATCCGTCTTTTATTAGACTCAGGGTCTAATATATTCCCAATTAACCTAGAAATATTTAATAAACATTGTGTACCATACCACACTCGCACAAATAGCTTGGACATTTACACCTTTGAAGGAACCACAGCAGCAAATGGGGGAAAACACTACACACATCCTATTCTCTTAGAGATCGGAAGCAATGCACATCGATCTCACATTTCCTGTGAAATTGCCAATGGTGGGTAATATGACCTAATCATCGCATTTGGATGGTAGAATACGGAACATCCCATAAGGCCCATTGAGGAGTCGCAAAAATAGATATTTAAACACGAGAAATGCCAAAGTCAGAATAATGATAAAGGCATAGACTTGACATTTGAATGGTACGAAACTGTGGCATACGACCCTGAAGCACGATACATTGGAATAATCGAAATTGCACCCACTCCTGAGTCAAAATATAATTCTGCAAATACCTCAGGAATACCAGGAATTCAAGAGGGAATTTGCACCAGAAACAGCAGAGAAACTAGCAGGAAGAAGAATGTTTGACCACGCTATTGACTTGATACCCGGCGTGGTACCACCATGGGGCCCGCTATATCCTATATCTGCCCATCAGCTGGATTTGCTTAGAAAATACCTGCAGAAAATGCAGTATCAAGGGAAAATCGTGGAAAGTAAATCTCCTGCTGGGGCTCCAATCTTATTTATCCCTAAACCTGTTGGTTCAATGAGGCTATGTGTGGACTACTGGCAGTTGAAGAAGCTAAAGGTAGCCAAAAAATATCCGCTACCCATAATGAGCGAGCTGAGCGACCGCGTGTCAGGGGCTCAAATATTCACTAAGCTCGACTTAAAAGATGGCTATTACCTCCTAAGGGTAAAGGAAGGAGATGAGTAGAAAACAGTTTTCCGGACCCGATACGGCCACTTTGAATACAAAGTAATGCCATTCGGACTGGTAAACGCGCCAGCCACATTCTAGGCCATAATGAACAAAATTCTTCGCGAATTCTTAGATAATGGAGTGGTGGTCTACCTATACGACATCCTAATTTATTCCATGACAGAGAAAGAACACATTGACCTGGTCACAAAGGTACTCTCTCGCATTGAGGAATATGATCTAGCGGTATCGACCACCAAGTCAGTTTTTCGTGTCGATACAGTGGAACTTTTAGGGTATATTGTGGCAATTGATGGAGTTACCATGAGTGAAAGAGAGGTTGAAAGTATACAAAATTGGAAGGCACCAATGTCGGTCAAAGAGGTGAAAATATTCATTGGCTTTGGCAATTTTTAGCGACGTTTCATTAAGGATTTCTCCAAAATCTGCAAACCAATAACCAAAACGTTGAAGGGCGACCACAGAAAATTCAGCTGGGGCCCAGACCAAGATGGGGCATTTGAAGAAGTTAAGAAAAGATTCCTCTCCACCCATATACTCTGTCATATCTACCCTGACAGAGAAACAATTGTGGAAATAGATGCTAGCCATTAGGCTCTAGGATGCGTCCTGTCCCAGTTTAAAGACAAAAAGCTACATCTTGTGGCTTTCCACATACAGAAGCTGAGCCTAGAAGAGCGAAATTATGAGATCCATGATAGGGAACTATTGGCGATTCTGGAAGCATTTAAAGAGTGGAAACAGTACCTGGTCGGAAAAGAAAAACCAGTAACTGTGTACAATGATCACCAGAATCTACAGAACTTCCTTACAACTAAGGTATGGAATCCACGGCAAATACGATGGGCTCAGCAACTAGCGAACTACAATTTAAAGATTGTCTACTGACCAGGACAACGAGGCGGAAAGCCAGATCCACTAGGCCGACGGACGGAGTACCGTCCGGAGGAGGGAGCTGCGCATAGCAATCAGGCAATACTCAAGCCTTCTCACTTCCAAATCACATTAGTACACTTAAATCAGCCAGAAAGGGAGGAAAGAATAATTGGCACAGAGTCTACTGATTTCTTGAGAATAAAATTGCTCTCTCCAAAAGCACGAATACCTACCAAAGGGTCCCTACTCGCAGCCGGACACGACCTGTACACACTAGAGGACTTTATAATTACGGCCAAAGGACAAAGGTTGATGGAAACGGGAATTTCCATCGGATTACCAAAAGGAACCAACGCTCGGTTGGCACCACACAGTGGAATGGCCGTCAAATTTGGGATCAGCATTGGCGGAGGAGTAATAGACGCGGATTACACTGTAGAAGTCAAGGTTATCATAATGAATCATGGAAACCAAGATTGCCAGGTTCGCAAAGGGTACCAAATGGCACAAAAGATCATTGAGAACATAAACATGGTCAAAGCGATAGAATGTGGCAGACTAGCAGAAAGTGGAAGGGGCAAAATCGGATTTGGAAGTACTGCTGTATCAGCCAGACGATCAGCTGCATCAGAGACCCTGGTAGTGGTTGCATACTTGCAAGTGGACCGGCCGAAAATGAGTTTCTTAATGAAACGGACCTTCAAGCAAGACAAGACAAAGGGATACTGATAATGTCTAAGGCGATAATGTCCAAGATCGATATTAGGAAATATGACAAAACCTTATCAAAAACGATCAAAGAGCCAGGCCAGGACGATCAAGACTGGCAGCAACGCAAGCAAGAAATAGCAGGGTTAACAAATCAGAGCAAACCATTACCAGGTCACTGGGCAGTAACTGACGGACTGATATACTATAAGAATCGCTTATACATTCCAGACAACGAACAGCTGCAGACAACTATAGCCAAAGGTTGCCAAGACTCCAAAGTAGCTGGACACCTTGGACAGGAGCAGATTCTGGAAATTATTATCAGAGACTTTTATTGGAGAGGGCTGACAGCGTGGATAAATGAATACGTAATGTCATGCGATGAATGTCAACTTAATAAATCCCCACGACTTGCACGGTTCGGTCTGCTGCAGCCTCTGGAAGTCCCGTTCGCAGCCTGGATCCATATCAACTAACCTCATTACACAACTACCAGATTCACTAGGAAGAACACAAATTATGGTATTAGTGGATCGGTTTATAAAAATGGCTCACTTCATAGGTCTGGAAAAAAATGCAACTGCAAAGGAGGTTGCAAACCAATTCTTAAGGGAAGTCAGGATGCTACATGGTCTTCAGGCAGAAATCATATCTGACATGGATGCAAAATTCTTTGGGGAATTCTGGGAATTCCTATGCAAAAGCCTGGGTATAAAACGAAAGATGTCAACAGCGTACCACCCCCAAACCGATGGACAAACTGAAAAGACCAACCAAGTGCTGGAAGGATACCTTAGGAACTTTGTTAATTATGACCAAATGGACTGGTACCAGTTGCTCCCACTAGCCGAGCATGCCTACAACAATTCGGTAACAAATGCTCATGGCATGCCACCCTTCTACGCAAACTGTGGATTCCACCCACAAACGGAATGGATGAAGGAACGGAAGCGCAAAATCCAGGCGCCCCGCTATGCACTCTGGATGCAAACAATACACTAACAGGCCAGAGAAGCGTTGGAACAAACATGGGAAAATATGAGCAAATATTACAACTGCAAGCCTAAGCAGCAACCAGACATCAATGTCGTAGACCTGGTCGTGTTAAATGCAAAAAACATACGAACCAAGGGACCCTCGAAGAAGCTTAGCCCAAAGCTGTATGGCCCGTTTAAGATATTGGAAAGAAGGGGACAACGTCCCTACAAACTCGAAATATCACCTAGGTGGAAAATCAACAAGATATTTCATGTAAAACTATTGGAACCCTATCGAACATCCAATCGACCAGCAAGGGAACAGCCTCCCCGTGAGCCAGAAAATAAAGATTCAGATTTTGAATGGGAAATCAAAAGAATCGTGAAGCGTGAAATAATCGCTTATAGCCGGCGCGTGGGAGGTCTGAACCGACAGATGCGTGAGTTACGGTATTTTGTGAAGTGGACTGGGTATTCTGAAGATGTATATACTTGGGAACCACCAGACCACTTAGTATATGCACAGGAATTGGTGGAGGCATTTCATAGGGAGAATCCGGATATGCCAAAACGGGCAGATCTTGAATGACAAGGAAAAGGTTTTCTTAGCGTGGCCATGCAATGGCCTTAGGTTTTTTGCCCTACCAAGTCATGTTCATAAAAGTGGGAGTTTATTTGATTTTAATTTTTCAATTTTGTTGTTTTATTTTGGATAAAAAGGAAAAGCGAAAAGAGTATAACACCTACGAAAGCGATTCGAGACGAATCTTCGGACGAGGCAGCTCATGTTAGGCAAATGTGTATGAGGTACTGAATTCAGTACTGCATTCATACGAAAAATGCGCTGAAAACCTACTCATACCCCTCCGGCCCCATTGTTGTGCCTACACGTCATCTGCGGCACCTTCGCCATCATTGTCCACTCACCAAAAAGCCATAAATTGGTGCCCCCCTCATACCACAGTATACATCGTCGCCGTCCACGTGACCGGATGCTGTTGGCTGGGTATCTGAGGAGGGAGACTCGGCAGTGCCAATGCAACTGGAATCAAGTGCATCGGACCAGTGTCCGTAGAGTTATGACCATTTCGGTATAGCTTTCGCTGGGGGTGGTCAATGGTGACGGGACGCTCCGAACGAAATTAAGTATATGATAAGTGGGTTCCAGGGAAACACTGAGAACAACCCTAGACCCTGATTGCAAGCCTAGAAAGGTACATACACCAATCAGAATAAGTCGATAAGGAGAGGTGGAGCCAAAATGATATGGTATTGGCCCGATCGTAGGCTCTTGTCATCCAGAAAGCCGTCTGCAAGCTGCCGGTAGTATCGGGCGGAAGCTGATTGGTCGCCAAACATACTGGCCACTTGGTGTTCTAAGAAACCATTGGTAGATTCCGTGATGGACTGCCTAGTTTAAACGGCGGAAGAAGGAACAGCATCTCGGACTGCTAAAGGTACCAGACCCTTAGAAAAAGCTGTGCTCTGATGTGTCCGTAAGCCGTGGGGGAACCATATTCTTTGGGTTAAATTGCCTTCGCACTTAGATCATCAAAGATAGTTGTTAGACAAAGTACATAATTGTATAGAAAGTAGTTGTAGTCCGCGAACACTCAGACGCGGGATCTAAATATCGAAGTGCCTCCTGAGCTTTAGCCATCATCAAGCAACAGAGAAGAGATCTTATCAATATCATAAGTTTTACTCAAAATCTTTCCCTACAAGCCTTCCTACACAATATCCCTTTACGAAGAAAGGATTTAAGCCAAGTTCAATTCGCTTGCCCTTAGAATTCACTACCCTTAACAATACCCTTGTTCAGGAATGATGGTCAGATAACGATCCATTTGACAAATATCTTATGATTATGAGATATATCTAGCTTAGATTCACACCCAAGACACCTTGTATCAGCGGAGTGTGCAGAAGATGGAAAGGTGGACATTAGATTTTGGAAAGCATAATTAAAGAGCAAGTAGGACAACTCTGGAGTCTCAGAGGATGGCACGGTTTACAGAACCTTATTTTAATTAGGATTTGATGTTTTGTGAAATTGTTTTTTTTTTTTAATTTTGTTTTTTGGAAACAATTTTATGTTTCTGGGGTGTAACCAGAAGTGGTTAATATGGTTAAAACTGACAAGGCAAGGGGAATCTAGTAGGGCTAGTTTGGGGTTAGTTTGTTTTATGTTCGGTTTTCATGTAAGGTTTGATAATTAGTTTGTTTTGGGATTGATTTCAACTATCGCTTGATACTAAGTATGTTTTATGTTGGTTTCAATGTATTAGTCTGATACTCAATATGTTTTATATTTTGTTTTATGTTTCAAGTTAATAAAAAATTTGTTTCCAGTTCGATTTAGCTGCATGAGGCATTTGTTTTATTGGAGGACCTTACAAGTGGAGCCTGGTTTTATCCCTTGATTGGAATCAAATCGAAGGATTTGGAAATCTTTAGAAAAGCGAGATCATGTATATTAGTCTTCCACTCTGTAGCTTAGACAAGGCAGACTTCGACTAAATGAGTTTTCTGAATATATGATTGAGCCGTTGGTTCTTTTCTATTTGTAACAACCACACCAAGTAAGTTGAGTGCTTGGTAAAAGTGGCGATCTTGTAATTAGCCACTGTTGAACACATTATTAAGGTATCTGGTAATCATACACACTTAATATCCATCCAGTTTGGGTAGCGAGTTACTATCGTTATACCTTATGGAGACACATTCCTCTTGGTGCCTGATAGACCCAGCGAAGCGTTACAATTCTACCCCCTCAGGTAAACTTGCTAAATTACTTTCAATTTCTAATCAAGTCGTCCCTGATTGATGTATATCAATAAAACTTCTAAGATAACAGACAATCACTCTCAGTCTTGCCCAAGTAAAGTAATGCACAAAAGGAATTAAGAAATAAATCCTCCAAAATTAAAGAAGAAATGAAAGATAAACCTCTTTCTGCCATGCAGTACTGAATCAAGTTAGTTTTGCTTGCATTGTGGAGGAGACTCAGCTGGTCCAATTTCCCTTCCTTTCTAGTCTTTACTCCTGGCCTACAGGGATGGTGTGGTAGGAAGCTATTCTGGTTTGCTTAGTTTTGTTTTTATGAGATCGGTTACCTATTCACTAACGTCTATTGCAACATCAATTCTTGGAGGCAATCTATAGACTTCGCCAAACCTTTTCTGAACTGGCGGAGACTCAATCCATCAATATTGGAGAAAGGTTGAAGAACCTTGTCTGACTTCAGAAGCCTTTGGATTTCGAGCTTCTTTAATGCAATGTACAACTTGTTACATTGAATGTACAACTGGTTAAGGAGAAGTACAATGTCTCCAAAAATTGACCTTCAAGCTCATAACGAGAATATTGTTAAAAACTGGTTGGTTTGTCAATCTAGGTTTCCTGACTATTTGTGTGTTTCTCCTCATACTCAGACTTATTATCCCATGAGGGGTTAGCAGTTGCAATATGGGTTTCAGGATTGCGATTCCTAGTACTTAGATCGTTCTTCGCTATCGCTTACCATTAGATTACCTGTTTTCGCACAGCGTATACGAAGTATGTTTTTCGTTGACTACCATACAGTCGAAACAATACTAGATCGTTAAGTTTATGACCCTTATTGAACAAACGGTTCAGGTTGTCCATATATCCTTCAAGATGTGGAATATATGGCCCTCTGCCAAGAGGCAAATCTACTGTAATTCTAGTAAAAGCTTTGTAGTTGATACTAATCCAGTCATAATGCATCTTACTAAGAAACAAAATGAGTTTATTGATAAACCTATATACCTTTCCTTACTTCATAACCGGATTGTCACAATCGCCAATGCTGCGATCATGAACCGAGTCCTCACCGCAACTAGACTCTAGGTGCTTCCAAAACCTGTCCAAATAAGTAACTTGTAATTTGGGTTGAATGAAACTCTTGGAATTGGAGCCGCAACCTCGCTGATATCTACATAGATGATATAATACCATTTTTTGGAGCCACCTTCAAGAACCCCGATGATCAGGTTGACCTTATCCACATCCAACAGCTTGCAATATTGATAGTAGTTAAACGTAATCTTAACTTGTTGAATATTTCGTTGAATGTCAAGATGGACTGCTTTAAACACTCTAAGACCCTGCTTTGTAGGCTTCTTTTGCCAAGTGTGGGATTTCTTGTTGGACTTTCAAAGGTTGTCCTTCAAGACTGGATACTACTGACCATACTATAGCTTTTTGGCCTCATACCTGAGTGACATTTATTAGCCACTAAAATGGCAAACATCGGGGAGGGAGGAACAGGAGTCCCTGTTAGTGCTCAAGGAGTCAGAATTATCCTATTCTGCATCTTTACCAATATCTCCAGAACCACATGTTTGCATACCACAGCCTCTGCAAGTGATTACACCATGTATTCACAAAGATTCATGATATCCGGTAAAGCGATCTTCAGAACTAGGTTAGTGTCTTAAGAGGGTGAGACCTTTTGAAATGAGTGAATTGGGCAAGGGCGTCTCTTGCTACAAGAACTGAATACCTTCTCCTCAGTACTAGTTATTGGAAGCTCTGATAAGCTTCGAAAATGGTCTAGTTTAGCCAACTGTTGACAGGACCAAGGATCTTTTTCACCTTTGGACCTAAGTGTCTATATTTTAGTACTTCAGTGAGGGCTTGGTAAATGTTTCCTTGTAGTGGAAAACATGCCCATCAGGTCCTCCCTTGATTCCACAAGTAGCTGAACCATAATCTGTAGCCAACTTCCCTACTGCCTCTGCAAACACACTGATCCCACCACTAACACTTGGCTTTGCAGGAGCTGGTGGTGAGGTCTGAAGGACATGGAGTCCTAGATTTTGTGGTGTGGTCAGTAAGGGGGTTCCCTTAGTTAAAGCATATGGTCATTCAGCTTTTAAAACAATTGTTAGTGTAGTTGGCAGTGCATGAATGGTGGTAGCCAAGGTTGCTGTCTTAGGTTTTGCATGCTCTTTCTCCTTTGTTAGTCTCGCAAGTCGTAATGAACACTATAGACTACTGGAAGAGCTACAAGATAGACTTGCTAGTCGTTCATAGAATTCTTGATCTAACATTGAGGCTTGAAATATTACAAGGAGTTCCTCCAAGAGCTTTAACTACACCTGCCGCTGGGGTTAAAGATTTGTACCAGCATACATATGCTATGACCTATGCAACATGTGGTACAAAGTTAATGGGTGTGCTATGGACCACGGGAAGGGGCGAAGCTTGCTCCTTGTTAACATCATTCTTGAAATTAATACTGACTCCTCTTTACACACGCAACTCTAGTATCTCTAAACGGTCCTTCGGCGCTAGAGCTGTCATAATTTGAGCGCAGTAGGTAAGATGTACCTTCATCATCCAGTCTGTAGCCATATTGACAATTTTTCTAGACAGGGGTAAGGCTTGTCTTCTTAAAAGGATTCTAGTTAGGACTGTGAATCTGCGAATCTTAAGCCTACTGTGTACAAAGTATATTGCTTGAAGACTTAGTGGGTAAAATGTTCCAAAGTAACCCCTTGTAGGACCCACTCAGGTACCACCATGTGTGGATTATCAGTGATATATGTTATCAGATCCCTGGGATTGGCAACCATCATCTCCTGATATTCCGCAGGTACCTCAATTGGTGCGGGTTTGATCAACTTTGTAACTTAATGCCCTCCATGGCCTGCAAGGTCAGTGAAATCATCTTACTCCATCTAAGGCTGAATAGAGGTAACGGTACTTAGTCGTGAGTGTGTGAGTGACATTTCGAACATCGTACTTGCCACCCTATGCTATTTGTTCCAGACAAGGATACCAATACTCCTAAATGTGATGATAGGGGTCTTGAAGATCAAAGTTCTCTGGACAGAGTTAAGGGAATAGATTAATGATATACTGTAATGGAGGTAACCTGTTGGAATATAGCACCAAAGGTTGTGAGTACCCTAAAGACTCAAAGTAAAGCTCACACAGGGTAAAGATAAAAGTTTAAAATCAAGTAGTAAAACTTAGTATCATTAAGGCAAAGCTTCTATCAATTCAAATTCTTCCAACCTGTTTAGTTCGTAATCAGAGTAGAGTGTGCATAACCTTTATTTAAGTAGAATTATGAATTTGATTGACACCCGCCCAACTCCCACGATAAATAAGCACCCTTGAGCACATCCAGTTTATCAATGCCAGACTTTTTGAGAATCCAGTATGCAACACTGCGGATTTTGCACTCACATAGAGTCTGCAAATCTGATTAGTTTTCCGCAATCCATCACAGTAATGTCTGCAAGAGAGAAAAACCTTCCATATCCAGGAGCTTTCAGTTGCCTACTGTCAAGTCGAGATGGAATACATTATCTTAGTTAACGCACTGTTGCCTTGTTGAGATTCTGTCTATTCAAGAATTGTAGTCAACCTGGTCTACTGGGCGAATCAGCAACAATTCTATGTGACTACTTAACTCACTCAATGATCAACAGTACAGTATTGGCTAAATGTTCACTACCGATAGACAATGGTTCGTTAACTACCTCATGAGTGATAAGACTGAAGGCCTTCATATTGGTGTAATGTCTTGTAGAAATGCTGTAAGTCTTAGGCGATAAGCAGTTTTACAGATTAGGCATATCAGGGCAAACTTCTGGTTGTGTAAAAACTTCCGATAACCTTGCCGTAGTGCTCCCACAACTTGCATTGTGGTATTAGTTACTTAGAGCAAGCCCGTGGCCACATCGGGTCTCAAAATGGACACCTATCTTGCGTTAGCAGTCACCTACCCCATTATTTACCCTGCATACCCAATTTCTGCTCCGGACTGTGAGTACATATATCGTGTTACATGCTAGCTCTAGCGGCCCAGTTTAGTTATCCTTTTACCAACTGTGACACAATTCCACCTCTCTCTAGGGTGGTTTACCAACATGCTCCATATCAAGGGTAGTGGCTCTATTCATTTTGGGCATTCTTGTAAGGTTAAATGTGTGGTATTATGAGATTCATGTTCTTGATCATCATCCATGAGGCAGGGTAACTTGATCCCTTGATGGCACAAATCTATTACAGACTCTCAAAAACCTACCCAGATGTTACACGACGGTATAGTGTAAATACCATCTTATTTACCCTTCATTCCACAATAATAAAACAACTGCTCTAATGAATGTAGCATGCCTGATAGGCTCTAAACTGCATCCTAGGTTTTAACTAGTCTGCTAGTTACTAGGCCTTGCCAGTTACCCTGTTAAACAGAGGTACTGAGTTATCCTGCCTAACTCTGGTTACTGGTTACTACGACTAACTCTAATACCCGGTTACTCTGCCTAAAGTGGATGAGGGTTACCTGTTCTAACTGGATTACCATAAATAACTAGTTACCTAAGTATTTTCCCAATTTTAAGTACCTATGTTCCAATGGTTACTTTTTCAGGTCAATGATACTGTTCCTCACTAGGACAACTTGTGGCCCCTGGCTGGGCTACGATTTAGTAAGCTTTATCAACTAATATATAATAGCCTTACACATAGGTGCCATTTATGGATTGGTCAAGCGCATATTTCGCAACTGATATTAGCAGAATGATAGCTAGCTTCAGAGGTGACTTGGGTACAGTCGCAACTGTCATCCTTCCACTTTCTAAAGTCAACTGAAAAATATAAGTGTGAGTCAGGGTGGTCGATAGCCTGGGTAACCAGCTCTAGGAGAGGGTCCTTGTGGGTTGCATTTTGAATGCAGGTGTATTAAATTCCTTTCATGTAGTTGGTAAACTAGAAAGTAATAAGGTCAATCAGAGGTGAAGACTGATCATGATCAAGGCAGCATTATTCATAATAAACTGTTACTTATACAGTAGGAAGATCTTATCCTTAGTGGATGTCACATATTTCACTTTCCTTTCCCATATAAATACTTGCATGAGAAACTAGGTAGCTATTATGAACATGGCATGAAGGTGGGAGACTCCATATGTGCTCTGGTTAATGCTCGGGCTCCTAAGGGGCAATAAGGTTAGCACAATAGTAGTTTGGACAGGTTCATGATATATAGTAAGATATTGAGGGAAAGTATCTAGTATTCGGTCTTTATATGTGTGTTTGGCATTCATTCCCGTGGCAAGCAGTCCAGTCCATCTCTTTGCATCAATTAGATTCAAGGAATCGATCCAGTTCATTGACTGGGGGTCGAAGAAGGACATATATGGGCACATAATCAAGTTTGGTGGGAACACAGCTTGGGCTGATATTACCAGTGGTGGTGACTTCAAGGGATTCCAATGCTCAAATAGAATCTTTTGAGGTTGGTCATAGCATCTGGATGCAGTGATTAGTCTATACCTCCTAATACATTGTTAGATTTTAGCTCCACGCCATACAGTGGAGTTTTAGGTTGCTCAATAACAATAGTGTCTTAGGATGGCTCTAGAGTGTTGATAAGTGTAACAGTGGAACCGACTAGGATAGTGGAGCCTAAAGTTGAGACCACTACAAAAAGATAAGGTAAAGTGAAGACAAGGTATAGATCTAGATGACTGAATCAATTTACAAAAGGTAATATTGTGAAGCTGATGGTGCACCAAATTAAAATTCTTTTTGACTGGATAGTTTGCTATGAGACTACGGTACTAAGCCTGTTTACTTAAATTGCACTAAAAATATTGTCAACACTCATATGTACTCCCACCATCAAAGAGCAGCCTTCTCCACAGAAGGTTTAACAACACAGGACCACCATAGAGACAGCACTAGACGCCCTACGATTGTTTGGATAAGTAGTGTCCACAAATAGAATTGGTTTTTTATGCAATTCATCACATTTATATGAGCAGAAGGGAGAGTCCTTTAATATCGAAGTCTTGTGAGTAGCCTACTATCAAGTCGACATAGGACTCACTATCACAATTAAGACTCGGTTGCCCTATGGCAACTCCGTCTATGTAGGCATAGTAGTCAACCAGGTGTACCTTGACAATCGGCATGTATTTTTATAACTACTTAGTTCCCTTAGTGAGGGCACTGCAATGTTGGGTAAATGGGCAGGACATATAGCTAGGGTTTGGTTAACCTCGTTAACCATGATAGCGGGGAATGGCTACAGAGTCCCATAATGTCGCCCAGTAATAGTATGGATTGTTGACTATAATCAGTCTTACAATAGAGGATAATAAGAACAAACTTCTAATTATCCCCAATGCTCAAATGACCTTCCCCAGGTAGTTCCACACCTCACATATGCATATTAGGTACCTAGAGTAACTCTAGGGTGCAATTTGGTACCAATACTGATAATATTCCTAGGTGAGAGGTCTCCTACCCAGATATATATCCAGAAGGCATTATTTCTTGCTGAACTGTAGTAGCATAGACCATCTTTGATGACAACTACCAGTAGCTGTCTTTTGTAAGCCTTTTTCCAACTTTCACCCTTTGCTATCAATCATATTGTGGTTTACTGTCACAAATCGTGACTTAGCAATATGGAATGTTTCACCTAACTCATGATTGGTGTGATCATTTATGATTATGATGTTTGGTTTGATTTATGTTTATGGTTTCATGACTCACGATTGTGAGGTCATATGAGGTTATGACTTTCGCACCTGACGACAAGTACGAGTCAGGGGTCTCACGCATGTGACGCGATTAGCGCATATGACCTTTTATGGAAATGAATACTATGGGGATTATATACCATGACCCAAGTTATGAGTGATAGGATGTTTGTTATACTATGACTCACACGGGAGTCATAGTAAAGAGGTGACTCTAAGTTAATTCAGCAGGGTTAGGGTTGTGGGAAGAGCGCCTATATAAGACGGGTCACGGACACAGACAGCTAGCTATTCACGCAACCACCTAAGTTACATCCTATGTTATATTTTACCTGTTAGTTCAATCGATACTTTATTCTTATTACGACTATCTGTTTATATCACCGACCGAAAGGTGACTCAAGGAATGTATCGCTAAGGAGCAGTCGCAAGGGCTAGGAGTGAGAGGACTCAGAGTTCCCACGGCAACATAAGGCTATGAGACCTGACGAGCGGTAAGACAAGCGGTACGTATCGTTACCTGTTGCAGTTGAAGAAGATAGTGTGCCTTGTTCAGCAGACTAGGGATAGGTTTGTAATATTTGGTTGCGTCTTTTGTGACACTTAACGAATACAAAACGGATACACCTACCGGTACAGAAGTAACAGACTTTAAAGATCCACAGACTTTCTCAGGACTACAAGCAGAACTTGGACAAGCCTTAAGCGAGATATCGGGAGAAGGATGCCCAAGACCTGCAAGCCCGGTCACCCCGGAAGTAAGATACAGATCAGGGTCAGTAAGCTCTGGAGCATCCCCAATACACAGAGTGTCGGGGGTAGCAGGATCAGTGGATACGATAACTCTCACGAGAGAACAACTCAAAGAGTTGATCAGAATGGTACAGCAAAATCGACAGGAACAGTGTGTATGGAGGCCAAAAATTAAAACCCTGGATAAATTTACTGGAGACCTTACCAAACTGCGAGCATGGCTAGTGCAACTTGGAAACTACTACACAGCACTAGGATAGGGAGATAATGAAGACGGATTAAAAGTAGACTTCTCCTAATCTCTACTAAGGGAATTAGCAGGCAAATGGATTACCCCATATGTGGAAGGAAAGACCCCTGCAACATGGAATAGCTGGGCATAATTTCAAGCCACTCTACGCATCCAATTCGGCGACCTTGATGCTAGGGAAACGGCAAGAAATAAAATCGAGAAAATCAAGCAAGGGAGCCGGAATATGACTGATTTCGGGAACGAGTTACGACTATTGGCAACAGAGGCAGAATATGACGAAGCAACCTTGGAAAGGGCTATCCTAAGAGGCTTACACAAAGAACTTCAAAACGTATGGGCTATTAGGGCTCAAGACTTCACGACCACACCGGAAATGGCGTTATGGCCATTAATCAGGAAAACTGCTTTGACGTTATCAAACATTTGCAAGGAAGGTCAAAGACCAAAACATACGACAACGCCAGAAACTACCACGGTACCTTCAAGACCCAACGACTACAGAAGTCTCAAGGTGATCTTTTGGACCTCGATGCAACTAGGCGAAGACAAGCTCTAAAACATATCAAAGACCGAATATTGGAGGAGAAGAAACAACAATCTGTGTATGGCATCTGCAAAGCCAGGGCACCTGATGTGAAACTGCACCAACCCAAAAGGGGAGAAAGAATACCCGCCGAGGGCAGTCAGTAGGGTTCAGAACCCAAGATGGAATCAAAGAACACCAATCAGCGAAATAGATCTCAAAAGCGAAAAGAACCTAGAGGAAAAAGACGACGGTCCTCAGTTAGCGATGGTCTGAGGGACTAAGGAAAAAGAAACCCATCTAGAAAAGAAACTTCTACGCGGCACTAAACAACACGGAATCACTGGAATACGACAATGACCATGTCATGATAAAAATGCGACTACATGGCAGAGACAAGATTATCAGCATCAACGGAATGATTGACTCAGGAGCGACTGAGGACTTTGTTGATAAGGAGGTAAGTGAAAAGTACGGCATGCCTATGGCGAAAGCCAAACAACAACGAGAGATTCACCTGGCAGACAGCAAACTCACGCGATGGGTCCTGTTACTCATACGATGACAATACCTATAGACATTGGTAGGTATAGGGAAATGATTACCTTCCAAGTGGCAAATTTGCAAAACCATGTAGCAGTTCTTGGAATGCCATGGTTGAGAGAACATAGCCCTGCAATTTATTAGGGAAAGGGGACCATCTGTTTGATAGTGAGAGATGCGCGACCTAGTGTTTAACAAAGTCACCAAGGGTCTTTACAGTCCCAGAAGGGAAGCCCAGAAGAAGAACTTAGATATGAAGTTCTCAACGGTTCCGGCAAAAACGGAAAAACAGATTCTAGTCAAAAGGTTGACTAAAGAGGCAACGATGCCTATGAGAGGTTCACCAAGGGCGGCAGGACATGACCTGTACGCTAGCGAAAGGGCAACGATACGAGCAAAAGGGTAAGAAGTCATCTGAACTGCAATAGCGATAGGATTACCACAGGGCAATTATGGGCGCATTGCACCACCAAGCGGGTTTGCCGTCCATAACATGCCTACAACCAATGCGGGGGTAATAGACGCTGATTATACTGGTGAACTGAGGGTAGTAATGGTGAACCTCGGGGGTGAAGACTACACAGTCAACTCCGGTGACAGGATAGCACAACTGATATGTGAAAGATACCTGGACGGGGAATGCAAGGAAGTCGAAGGACTTGCAAAGACTGAAGGAGAAGATAAAGGATCAGGAAGTAAGGACCACAAATGAGAGTGGGACAGAAACGAATCAGTGGGTACCCGGGAAGAAATAAAAAAGGACCAGAAACCAATAGAGATCTGCGAGATCCTGGCTCAAGCCTCCAGGAAGTTCAACAAAATAGGAGAGATCACAGGCATGCTCAAGTGGAACCAGGAGCACGGCCAATTTGATTTGAAGGCAATAAATGTCCGTACTGAGCTGGCTTTTAAGGCCCAAAAGTACCAAGGAAAGGGACCCTTAGAACGGATGATGCCAGAGGTATATCACCAATACCTGGATCTCTTCGAAGGAAAAGAAAAGATTACGTTACTTCCTCTAAGAAAAGGAGTGGACCACGAGATTAACCTAGAAAAGGGAAATACAATCCCAGCAAAGAGGTTATATCCACTAGTAGCAGCGGAACTGCAAGAATTGAGAAGTTATTTGAAATAGAATCTGGAAAGAGGATGGATATGAGACTCCTTCGCGGACAGATGAGCAGCCATCCTTTTCGTCATAAAGAAAGACAGAAAATTAGGACTATGCGTGGATTAGCAAGGACTTAATGAAGTCACGAAAAATGATCGGTACCCACTACCACTAATCGGGGAAGCCTTGCTTAGGCTAAACAGTTCCCGTTACTTTACGAAGCTTAATCTTAAGGATGGATACCACAATGTGCGAATCAAGAAAGGAGATGAATGGAAAACTACATTCGCAACACGATACGGAACTTACGAATACTTGGTAATGCCATTCGGCTTGACCAATGCACCGGCAACCTTCCAGAGATGGATCAATCAAACCTCACACCTCTTCTTGGACATATGCTGCATATTATATTTGGATAACGTACTGGTGAACTCAGAAACAATGGAGCAGCACCAGAAAGACGTGGGAATAATCCTGGAAGCGATTAGAAAATCTGGAATGAGAATCAAGCCAACTAAAAGTGAATTCCACAAGACAGAAGTGGAATACTTAGGAGTTATTATTGACCAACAAGGAGTCCGGGTGGATCCTATCTTGACGGCAGTCATATGGGAATGGGCAATTCCGAAGAACAAAACCGATATCCAAAGATTCATGGGATTCTGCAACTTTTACCGAAGATGCATCACGGGATTTAGCCAGACAGCAAAACCTATATACAATCTGACAAAGAAAAATGCAAAATAGAAGTGGGGTACAGTGGAGAGCGAGGCGTTCGATATGATGAGACAAAAAACAACTTCAGCACACATACTCACCCATTACAATTCGGGAAGACTGATCATGCTTGAAACTGATGCATCGAAGTATGTCAGTTCGGGAATTTTATCGCAACAGTGCGAAGACAAGATATGGCGACCGGTGGCATTCCGATCTAGGACAATGACGAATGCGGAATACAACTAGGATATTCACTACAAAGAACTATAGGCCATAGTACAGGTACTCAAGGAATAGAGAGGTTATGTGTTGAGAAGCCATCACAAGACAAGGATCCTCACCGACTAAAAGAACTTGGTTCCTTTCACGACAACAAATGATTTTAATGAACGACAGATCTGGTGAAGCGAGAAGTTAAGCCAATACAAATTACGGATCGAATATTGACCTGGAAAGGAAAGCCGCAAGCCGGACACATTGGCAAGAGGAAGTCAAGATGCAACAGAAGAAGATGACGACAGGATCAAATAGAAATAAATGATCCTATTACCACAAGAAAGATACTTTGCGGAGATAAAGATACAGGAAATGGATACGATTAGCTTTCCCGGAGAAGAGTAAGAAATCTTAAAGAACAGATTGGGAGTGACCCTCACATACAAGAGATAAGGAAAGCATTGGAACAAGGCAAAAAAGAAATGAAGGATGTAGCCCTTGGACTATGTAAATGGAAGGAGGACTGCCTATAGTACCAGAACAAGATTTGGGTACCAGAGGAGTAAAGGATGAGGACTGAAGATACTAGAAAAAAGTCAGGACATTCTACAAGCAGGACATGGAGGGACAGCGAAGGCCACGGAACTCGTCAGCCGCAGTTATCAGAGGGCTGGAATGCGATAAACGAACAAGAGATATATCAAGAACTGTGACATTTTTCAAAGGACGCAATCATCCCGACTTGCTCTATATTGTTAACTACAATCAAACGAAGAACCAGAGAAGCCATGGAAGTCGATATCTGTGGATTGTATCACAGATTTACCAGAATCGGACGGCTACGATACTATCTTGGTAGTCATTGATAGACTGACAAAAATGAGTAATTTTATTGCATGTCGGAAGGATATGACAACCAAAGAATTCGCGCAATACAATCCAAAAGAAACATTCGCTTACATGGATTGCTACATGATTTCATTACCGATAGGGGAACACTGTTCACCTCTGACCTATGGAAGGAGACAGCCCAGAGGTTGGGAATCGAAATGAATTGGAGCACGCCTTACCACCCACAAACAGATGGATAGACTGAAAGAACCAATACCATTCAGGATCAATACCTGAGAGCATACGTCAACTATCAACAGGATAATTGGAATGAACTATTACCTTTTGCGGAGTTTGCATACAATAATGGACAACAAGATATAATTAGGACAACACCATTCTTTGCAAACTACAGACAACACCTGAAAACAAGACGCATGTGGTCTTCCGATAGCAGACCGGACGATACCGGCAAACGAAATGAACTAATGGCACGATACCATACGCGAGGAAATGGAGTCCACACAACTTCGACAGAATGAAAATTACGATCGACACAGAAAACCAGATCCGAATTTGAAATCAGGAGATATGGTATGGTTCCTACCAAGGAATGTAAGGACCACAAGACCATGCAAGAAACTCGATTAAAGAAAGATGGGGCCCACCAAGATCTTGGCAAGAGTGGAGAACAGTGCAAATAAGATGTACTTTCTCCCATCGATGAGAATACACAATACCAGCCAGATCTCACTTCTCGAACCATACCAAGACTAAAGATTCCCATCACAGATCCAGTCACCACCTCCACCAATCGATATAGAAGCCGAAACAGAGTCCGAACTTGAAGAAATAGTTGATTCACAACCACATTACGGAAGACTCTAATATCGAGCGAAGTGGACAGGATATTCTCATGATCATGATAAAGTTTGGTACCCAGCAGAAATCTTTGAACACACGGAAAATGCATCAAACACTTCCTCAAACGATATACAGATAAACCAGGGCTGGGAAGATATCAAACGAGAAGTAACGAAAGACGGTTGGGGAGACCCAATGCGGGAAATCACTCCAACTACCCCAGGGAAAGCGACGGTAGAGGACCAGCAAAGGGCATCAGAACACAACGCGATGAGCTGGATGGCATGCTATGCCGAGCATTGCAACGTCCATAGAGGAGACAAGGAAGGGGCCCGATACAGTTCAAAACAACCACATGCAGAGATAAGATGGAAGGAGTGCTACCGAAATAATTGTGGAGCCCAACGGGATGTGAAGGGCCGGGCGGGATACTACCCCAAGGTGTGCGGTAAAAGATAAGAACAGAATAGGAAAGATTCTCAGTGCATGGAAGACAGGAAGGGACGGTTGGAGAGGGGCGAGGAAACCCGAAACAATGATACCGAAAGCCAACACACGCAGGCAGATATTGAATACCTCTAAAGAAAGGTTTCATGTTTAGAAATCCGACTGGATGAAGCCCAAGGAACAATTACACTCCAGGAGGTGACCCTTGAAGCGCAACACACCACCTATGGGCACCAAAAACGAACTAACGCGGTGGTATACCTGACATTGGAGATGGTCAGGAAACAGTTACGCACAACGGAACAAATATTAAAGAAGTTCTGTCACGACGCGAGAATATTTGGGAACTAAGTAATGAAACTTGGTGAATAGCTTGATGGGACTAAACCTGAGGGGAGAAAGGAGCTATTGTCACAAATCGTGAGTTAGCAATATGGAATGTTTCACATAACTCACAATTGGTGAGATCATTTATCGTTATGAAGTATAGTTTGATTTATGTTTCTGGTTTCGTGACTCACGATTGTGAGGTCATATGATGTTATGACTCTCATACCTGGCTATAAGTACGATTCAGGGATCTCAGGCATGTGATTCGATTAGCGCACATAACCTTTTATGGAATTGAATACTATGGGGATTGTATACTATGACTCAAGTTATGAGTCGTAGGATGTTTGTTATACTATGACTCACATGGTAGTCATAGTAAAGAGGTGAGTAATAGTAAAATCATCAGGGTTAGGGTTGTGGGAAGAGCACATATATAAGAACGGTCACGGACACAGATAGCTACCTCTTCACGCAACCACCTTGTTACTTCCTATGTTATATGTTACCAGTTAGTTCAATCAATACTTTATTCTTATTACCAGTGTCGGTTTATAAAACCGACCGAAAGGTGACCCAAGGAAAGTATCACTAAGGAGCAGTCGTAAGGGCTAGGAGTTAGAGGACTTGGCATTCCCACGGTGACATAACGCTATGAGACCTAACGAACGGTAAGCTCAGTGGTACGTATCATTACCTCTTGCAGTTGAAGAAGATAGTGTGCTTATCTGGCAGACTAGGGATAGGTTTGTAACATTTACCAACACGCTCCACCTCTAGCCCTAGTGGCTTTTTCAATTTTTTGCCTTTCGTGTAACATTCCAGGTATGGTACCTGGATACCTTCATGGCCTCAATCCATTCCCGAGAATGTGTTACATATATATATCTTCCGCTATAGTCACATGTAAGCTTTCTAATTTTTTATTCTTGATTCCACTATCATGAAACTACTGGTTATACAAATGTATCATGTCCGACGGGCTCTACCTTTCTTAACAAGTTTCATTACGTGCTTCTAGTCGCCCAGCCTTACGAGTTACACTGTCTAACTCTGGTGGTCAGTTAACCCACCTAACTCTTGCAGTGCATTATCTTACATGACTCTGGTAGAGGGTTAAACTGCCTAATCGGCTTACTTTACCCAACCAGGTACCAAGGTCCTTTATTGCTTGAAGCTTCTTGGGTTTCAATGTCACGTTTTCAGGTTGATGAGACTACTCCACACCAGGTCCCATTAAGGTACATGTGAGGGCTGAGGATCCGTAAGCTATACCAACTGAAATGTAGCAGAGTCACACTAAGATAGAAGGTGGTTTTAATATTTTACAAGGTTGAATGACCTTGATTGCAAGCTGGAGGGTCTCTGCAGCATTGTCCATGGCTTGTTGTACACAATCTGGGTAGTAACAAGGTTCTTGGAACCTAGTATAGTTTCAGCTAGTTCTATGATGTGAATTTCACATACACTAGATTTGAAGATTAAGAACGCCAGATGGACCTGAAGAGGTAGACTAGCAGAGGGCATTTGGAATAGGGGTTGTTGTGGTAGTGTCCTGATATACTCTTGATGGCAGAGGAGATGGTGTTCACTGGCATCCCCTATTTTTTCAGGGTCTTTTAGTATTTAATGGTATTCAGTTGAATTGTCTTCATATATCGATGATAGTGGATCTGAATAGAGATTGTCTTTACCAGATCTGTGTCTGCTATGAATATCATCAGATTGCGGGAATATGGGCCCTCTAGTTTGGCAGTCTGGGTAGGTAACTCTGCTATCAGGAAACTGGATTGTGCCTCATTTTCAGAAACAACACTATACTTGGTGCTATTTAGTAACAGATGGAAGGCCATAATGCCTTCTTCAATTGGCGAATGTTTGAATTAATGCCCTGGGTAATGCAGCTTACCTGTTGCAAACCTTCTACTCTCTCAGAAGATGGTTATTTGCCAGGCCTTGCAGTATATGGAATGTTTGTGGCTGTGTAATGACGCATTATGGATGAGGTGATGCCATTTGTGTGATGGGGTGGAGCTGAATTGTATCAATAGCCAGGCATTAACCTCTTTGAAGGCTTCCCGTGATTGGCTTTGCTATTCTAACACTTCTTGGAATTCAAGGTCAACAGGAGGGCAGTAGTGTAGCATCGGTGTGGTCGGAATTGGGCTTATTATATCCCTATTACAATTTAGGTCTCAACATCAATTTTTCTATTTTGGTGTAAGCCTGCTATGAAAACATCAAATTTTTCTTTGTTTGTGTGAATTCCTCTCTTATTGATAACTTGTCCTCGAAGAATGATCTTGGTGGTAAAGAAATTGCACTTGGTTGGTGATACTTTATATAGAGTTGCTTTAGTCTAGCTAAGACTGAGCCAATATGGAAATATCGTCCTGGCCAGATTTAATGGGTAGATGACAATGTTATCAATATATGCACAGACAGACTTTCTACTAAATCAATCTAGGACAAACTCTAAACTCTTATAGTTGAAACAGGAGCCCTAGCATCTCCTTGCAGCCTTTTCCTTCATACAAATGTTTAAAAGGTTGTCTTGATGGAGTTGTAGTTCTCATAGCTAGCGATAACTCAAATTTATAAGTAACAATTTACTAGGTCTGAGTTGGATCTGAAATTTGGTCAGCCAACTCTACTGAGTATCATAGCTTGGTTGGGAATCGCAACATGATCATTGATAATAATATCATGCCTGTGTACAATTTGATCAAGTATTCTGATTTGACCATTGTGTTTCAACTCTGATAATATGTTGACTGGGTTGTGTGCCTACCTTCTATAAATGATTGAATTTACTTTTCAGTTTTTCATTAATGCATAGTGGCAGGGTAGTGTAAGGGATTGAGAAGGATCTCAGTTCATGGGCAGAATATTTGTCTACAAGCTTGATATAGAGGTTTACTTCTGTTAAGGGTTGTAATTCCACTATCTGCTAAATAGGGAATACTTTTTGGAACCTGGAAATGTAGTCTAGAGTGTGTGCTTTATTCAAACCAGAAAATAGGGCATCAGTTGCTTTCTTGCACATACTGCTATTTTCATAAACAGGAAAGATGATAATAGATATTACGGAATCTATAACACCCTGGTTTGTGGTAAGCTAAGGGATTCCTAGGAAGATATAATAGTTGTCTAGATAACAGACTAGGGCTTGAAATATATCGCCACTTGCCAGGTCAAACTGCAATATAAGATTTTCCACATAGTTGATAGCAGAGCGTATTCCTTTAACTGCTATCTAAAAGGTAAGAGGAGTTTCGAGAACGCAGGTAGAGATTTGCCGGCAAGTAACTATCTTTACTGATATCATGTTTTCATCTCCAGTTTCTGTATGGAATAGTTCCTTTATTTAATTGCTATTGACACTTATTTATGCTTCACGGGCTTGAGATTGGGTTCCATTAGGTCCAGCACAGTGTATGCTAAGTGTAGCAAAGTCCTTGGTATAGGGATCGTCTTCTGGTAGGGGTATATTCTTGTGACCTTTTGGGGTGTCCTGGATCGGCCAGTGCATCCCATGCATCGCTTCAGGGTCCTCCCTTGGTTCTTCTTCTCAAAGGAGTTATTGTAGTAATGTCCATGCTCTCCATAATAGCAATATTGATTATCTCACTTGTGTTGATCCTGCTCATCCTCAAATACTCTAGGATGCTATAAGGTATTCATAGAGAATCTTGGTTGATTTTGCTAGGTGCTGTACAGGCGGTGCTAGACTGGCTCCTGTGAATCTGCATTGGGCGTTGCAGTTTATTGACAATTTTGGTTTCAATAATGTCTTGTTGAATGGGGACTAGAATCTTTCTTTTCCACAATTTCCTATATCTGGTCAAACAATGTGGCAGAGGGATTGTTAGAGTTCGACGTCTCGCTTGAACTTAATATCTACGGCTACTAGTAGTGTGTGTTCGCTCAATAATCCAAATTGTTCCTTAGGGGAGACTGTCCCTCAAGGTTTCTAGGCTGATTACAGTGTAAGTAATCTGTGTTGTTGTTTAGCTAGTAGTTTGGTTGACTAGGACTTACAGTTCTTCTATAGTATCAAGATTAAGGACAAAGAGATTAGGGCACGAATTTCAGTTTGAGTACAGAAACTGTGTGGTCTCATTGGGATACTTCCTATTGGGTTAATTTATCGCCCACCTTTTTACCGCAATAGGATGCATATTATTGTTTGGTTTTAGTCCTATCGTTACTTATGCCAAAGCTGGCATTTACTTGTTTGACTGTGTTGAACTATCACTTGATTTTCAATAGGTCATGATCTTTTCAATCATCTGCTAATCTAAATAGTGCAGGCCATATAGTATAATGATTGCCGTCTGGTAGGACTGACCTGATGAAGGGTTCAGGGCTATGATTGTTTTATAGACTAGGTGGACTAGGTATACCTGGTGTACTTGGTATATCATTGGGTGCAGAGTTTTGTTCTCTTGGATCTCTTTCTAGACTAGGTAGTTCAAGTGTCGAAGGTGGTTTGTTGATCCTGGAATGTCCACTGAACCAGAATCTGATTCAGATTCTAAGCTTGTATCTTTGTCAGATAGGACATCTTGTGGAGCCGTTTTGAGACTTGTTCTTGGATTTGGTCTTGGCCTTGTTCATACTCTTAGTCTGTGTGCTTCACGTCCCTGCTGCTGCTCTCCAAACAAGATGGTTATGAATCTTCAGATAGTAATGGCAGAGGTTGAACCGGCACTTGACTTTGGGTGCAGAGGAGAATCCTATCGATCATATAGTTAAGCTCCATCCAGTATTTCTTGGAAGGACAATAGTTTCTACATAGGGTGATCTAGTCAAGTGATGAGTCTGCTTCTGGCCTAGGAAACAGTAAGGTGTACCAGTACTGCAGGGTCAAGGTTGGTCAAGGGTGATCAGTCTTCTGCCAATGATCAAAGATATATTTATGAGTCTTGTCAAAATATATACCTTAATACCAAATATCTCCAGAATGCGTAATGGATTATGTAGATACAATTATGCTAATGGGAGAGGTGTCGATAGAGGGATCTTCAATTGACAATGTAAAAGGTATGAAAAAAATAGATTGACTATTCAACCTCTACTATCGAAAATGATAGTCCGGTGAGCCATGAGGTTCAGAATACATATGGGATTGCAGGCTCTATAAATACAAAAGATTGTAGGTATAAAAACTTAATTAAAATGCAAATATCTTGCCCAACAAATATGTTAACAGTGGCAGCATAATAAGGTAACCAGATGAACAAAATAGAGGCCTAAAAGGGATACGATAGAGTTAAAAAGACTAGTAAAGGAATTTAAACAAGGAGGAACAAGTGATAGCTAATATTATATATATTCACTAGGTATCCGAGGATGATGGGAATATCGAAATCCATAGACTGAACATAGGGTAGTTATAAGCTAATCCAGAAAACGAAAGCAAGTAGCAACAGCAAAAATAATACCTAGCGTTATGTGCGTACTGTGCATCTTAACACAACTGATTCTAGGAACGTCACCTGCGAATCAGGAAGTAACTTCGATTTTTGCGTTTCTTAGCACCCAGGTCCTGACGGAATCCGGACACGGACCCTGCGTCCTGTTCGTCCTGACTACCTCTGGTGTTCTCCTCCTTGCGTCCTGAACCCCCCTCTACCTTAGCTGTCTTATCCGGCTGAAGTCTAATGACCCACCATCCTATTCCACTCCCCTCAGATCCAGGCATCTTCTATCCTGATGTCCGATCCTAATGTTCTGTGTCTGGCAGACGCCCAATGACCAGCTATTCAATTCTCATCCTGTGCGATCCCCCTCCTCTACCTCTGGGCTCCTACCGTCTTGCCTCCCCTCTCGTGAACCCATAGTTTTGAGCTATCTTCTCCGAGCGTCTTCCCACTTGTCGCTTCTGGGTCCAAACCTACTCTCCCAGATGCTGTCTTCCTGATTTTCCCCCTATACGTGCCTTCTTCTGTTGGTATCCCAAGATTTATGTTTTATCCTCCTGAGGGTCTTGCGACATTTCTATGATGCCACTCTGACGCCTAGCGAACTCCCATAAATATTCCCGACGATGTCCCAATCTTGCCGTGTTTCTTCTCTTCTTCCTAGCAGCGCCCTTATGTGATTTACTACACCCGGATTCCACGGTCGCCCTTCATTCTCCTCTGGATCCTTCGGATACCCTGCTTTTACTATATCTCCATCTCTAAATCGTTGACTATACGCCCCTTCGGGTGAGTGGGAATGCATCATGAACTTAGTTAAACAAATAGTATATATTTCTCCTATTCTACATATGCTTCATTCCCTAATTACACACACGAGCTCGCCCATCGTCTCCCTATTCCAAAAATCTCCTCTGACGGTGATTTGTCCACTCCTGCGTTAAATCTAATTCGTTCCTGCCTAAACTCAAATTTGTCAAAGCTGAGTGAAACACGTCGCGATGGTGTCGGGCTCACTCCCTTGTCCATCGTTTGCCCTGTAGTTTCTTCCCTTTCAAACTAGTGACTTAGTTTATCAGAGTCAAGAAGTCAGAGATATTGTATGGGCGACGACTTGTCGAAGTCCATAGATACGTCATTGTCCTACCAACTGTTTCGGATATTCTTGTGCCTCATAGCCGACTCAGTTAGCAAGTAAGCGCGAGTTTGACTTAAGGTGGCTCCCCGTGATGTCTCGTGGCTGGGTGTCTGGTTCTGAGGTTGTGCAGCTACTGCTGCCCAATCGACAATATACCTTTCGACCCACTCTTGCAGCACGCCGTACGCCTTCTACATCTTTGCCCATATAGTCTTGCTAAACTTGCCGACAATTATTCCCTGGACCCAGCCTGAACCTGAGGCCCACGTCTGTTTTTGGTGGGCAAAAAGGTCTTTTGTGCCTGTGGTCATATTAGCGCCCTGGAGAAAACAATCAGGTTTCGGGATCTGGCTCACCTGCCATTGCGCCAGGCAAAAACCTGTGTAGTTTGGTAAATACTTCTGTTTGCCATGCTCACAAGTTATTGCAAAGTATCGCGCATAATAGGCAAATCTTGGTACCTTTGATACGCCTGAGAAAATCAGATTCTACAATCGCAATCATTTTCTTGCCCAAAACATAATTTCCCCTAATGGCCTCTGCAATCTTAGGCGCAACGAATCGAAACCTTTAATTTCAGAGTCGCGTTCAAGTACAGTTAATATCCAGAATTCTGAGTTCGTGTACCGGTTGACACCAACCTCATATCCACTCGGGGAGCAAATAATATCCTTTTCTAGCAGGCAGTCTACCCTGCGCACAATCACCTTTGGGTCACTCCGGTGATCTTATAATTTTTCCATTGATCCCTTTATGTGGTAAACAAATTGGGATTTTTGGCTGGAAAATCTACATCGTATCTTTCAAAGTTAGTACTACACCCAACATCGCCTGGCATCGTGCCTTTGGATTTGGGTACACTTACTAGTATTAAATTTTACTCCGATGCTTCAATATGTGCTGTATTGGATATCTCATCGAGAGCTTCAGGCCATACTCTGGGTACCTGCAACCTCATAGTAACCATTCCTGGGAGTGGGTGATCAAACAGGGTGTACCAGAGAAAGAGGATCTTGGCCGATATTACTATAGCTACCTCTACTCCAGTTGCTGTATTACGGCGGGAGTGGGTATCCGGTCAGATTGGTTGGTGGCGTCGTGTGATCGATTCTTGGACTGTACTAGAGCTACGGACTCCCTACGTAGCGGCTCGATGCGTTAGCAACAGGGATGAAGAGTGTACAAGAGTAGATGACGGGAGCACTGAAAGAGGGTAGCATTTACTGGGTATTATATGTCCTCGAGCTCCTAGCCTCAGGCTAGCACAAGCTACCTCCTGCCATCCGAAGGTGGTCGAAACTTGTACAGTGGACAGACAGTTTATCTGTTCGTCTCCTACCAGTTTGTGGGCGATGGTTTGGCCTTGATCCAGTGCCATCTAGATTATCATTATATTCTACGGCTGGCTAGGGGTCCGATTCAGTTTGATCAGATCTGCGGGTGTTTTGGTACTCATTGCTCCTATCATCACTGACACGAACAGTTTCCGTTAGTGCTTGCCAGTCAGGTACTCTCCCCGGTACAAGATATGTTGTACTCTGTTTCGTACCTCTCTGAATATGCTTCAGTGTTCTTTCTGTTTCTCGGGTTGGGTTGATTATGAAGAGTTTGGATGCAAGGACTGCACATCCGGTATTGTACACAGCCAGCTGACGGATCTGTTTTGTTGCATTCCTGATCTCCATTTCACCGCTCGCATGGCATCTGGCACGACATTGCGTCTGCGTCCATTCAGATTTCCCACTCTAGGAGTTGGCTGTTTGTGTGAATTAGGTTGTAGCTGTGTATTCATGGGAAAATGCAGGATAGTCGATGAACTTTAGGTATGAAAGCACTCCGGAAGTAGAGCAAGAGGATATAACTTGTATTTCACGAAGATTAGTTTGTGGCCTGGTTCACGCGAAGCGTAAGGTCTTAGACCCTAGGATTTGGGGGTGGTTGGTGTTATCAGATATTGTTACTCGGTATTGAAAGAAAATATTTGTCTTCAAAAATGGTGTTTCTGATTGATTTACAATTCGTTCATGATTTATAAATTCTCAACTATGATGGTGGTTGTGACTCTGCCGTGAGAAGGTTTGACGAGATGAGGGTGTCGCTAAAGTAGGAGGATAGGCAAAATCTTGCCACAACGAGTATCGGTTAGCGACACTAATTCTAGCAAGCCACTCGCCATGCCAAAAACGGATGAACCTCATCTCTGAACGTCTAAGAAACAGCACTCAATGCCTAGACCATAGTTTTCATGCCATTATAGTTAGGAAGACACTTGCCACTCTAAAAACAGATTAAAGTTATTGAACCTGATCTCTAGACTTCGACTCAACGACACAGATGGCCTAGGGGCTATTTGGCAGACCGTGATTTGAAATAACAGAAATTTGAAATCGCATTTTGGAGATTAGATTTAGATTAGATTTAGATTAGATTTAGGACCAAACAATTAAAACTGGTGAAAGAGGATTATGTCATACAAAATATACTTGCATAATCTTTTCATAAGTATACTCATTGGACAGTTTCTAATCTGATCTAAATCAAATCTCTAAAACACGTTTTCAAATTTCAGTTATTTCATATCACAGTCTGCCAAACAGCACATTAGGTATGCGAGTCCACGCTATGCAAGCTAGATAGTTTATTAGTTCAGTCGGCCGACGCCAGCCTGGATAAGGACGTGAAAGCAAGGCGTGCCGGATCGTGCGAAAAGCATCTCAGAGATCCATGTAAAGAGGTGTAAGGCTATCATATAGCAGGTACATAATACACGAGAAGCTTAAGCAGGGGCCCCCAATGGTATCATTACTATTACATCTGGCTTGGGAATCCCAAAAATGAAATTCCCAAAGGGGAATAAGATCTACAGTAGCAATAGAAAAAGAAATACTAGACCAACTAGGAAATCCTATATTTTGTTCCACCCGCTACACGACTTTGTGAGCGGCGCAATGTGGGTGATGGTAATTGGGCACCTCGAGGACCAGAGGCTTAAGAAGTCCCAGGTGTCCTGGGTGTCATGGGAGCAGATGATTTTGGTCTAGACAGAGAGCCTTGTAGTTCTGTGGGGTTCGGTTGTGTTCGCTGCTTTCTCTGTCGTTCTCACTTGAGTTGTGGGAACCTATGCAACAATAGGAGCGGCAGGGAATATGTCTGAGTGTTCCTTGCGAAATACAGGCTGGCTGGCGTAGGACGTGTCCAAGGCGCCATCGTGTCCAGGAGGCCGTATAGGTGCCGACCAGTGAATTTTCATGTACAGAACGAGCCAGGGCTTCTCCCGTATACCTCCAGGATGTTTCTGAGTTTCTCAGCATCAGATAGCGCAGAAGCTGCAGAGGAGAACACCCCCATAGCGGGGCAATCGGTTACGAACTTGCTGGCTCCTCTGTTTGGACCAGTTTATTCCGCCGTCACATCGAGGGATATGGGGCCCACTGTTCCTCATGCTATACAAGGAGTGATTTATAGTACTTTGATCTTAATGTTAACTGAGGCAGGTTTGGCTTTGGTACTTACGTTGTCAGTAGCAAAGGGCTGAGAGCGCTTCGGCTCTTCCGTTTGGCGTGGGATATTCCTCCGTCTCAACGAGGGGCCCTAAAGTTTCAGTTGTTCCTACTGCAATGGCTATTAGTTATTGTATTTTGATAATAAGGTTAACTAAGAGCTTGTTAGGTTTAAATACGTACGCCATCGTTGTCCACAATAATCACCCTAGCGCCACGTGGCGCCTGCGATCCTGCCTCCCCCTTAGCCTCTAGCCATTCCACTTCCTACTCCTCTTCCATCGCCTGCATGGTATCTTCCCATAGCTTGCGCCTGAGAAAAGGGTATCTGCCATTGGCTGGCTCGGGAGTTTGGTCTCTGTCGTCTTCTTCGTCTGCTTGTTCGTGGCGTGTTTCAAGAACCTTTAAGTCCTAGAGTTCTTGGCCATTGTTGGCAAGGAGCCATGCTCGAATTTCATCTTCAATATTGACGAAGATAAGTTGTCGGACCGGGATAGGCTCTACGGGGGCCTGGCGTAGTCTGATGACGGCATTACTAGTCGCCGCGATCAGATACCGTATGTAACCAATCTCCTCCTACACACGCTGCCCTCTAACCGCCTTGAGCAGGTTGTCGATGGTCGGTGTAGCTAGGAGCCCCCAGCGATTCCCTGGTCCGCGTCGCCGTTACTCCGGAGTGGCCGAGGAACGGATGGCCTAGTTCCAGGGACCCATTTGGCGAACGATATGGATTCTTACTGCCCCTGGGCAATAAGGGGAGGCATGAAGAGATTGGGCTACTATCAAAATGAGTCAGTACAAGGCTTACAGAGAATGGATATGCAAGACTTAATCTAGTATTATGCCACCTCGACACCACCGACCCACTCCGCATTTTGACTCTCGTTTAACACCTGGAGTTTCTTGACCGTGTGTTTAACTAAAATCCTACGGTGCTTGATGAGCTCCTCAACTTAATCGGCGTGGTGCAGGCTTTTAATTAGTTTAATACACAGATTGACGTGTGAAATTGAGCGTGCGAAAACAAAGATAGAATATACTAGGGAATCGGTCAAGCGGCTGCAGTCTAGGGAGCGTGCTACGATATAGGACTTGATCTGCTCGCACTACCCTGTGTAAACTGATACTTGTGAGTGAGAGTGTTGGAAACCATACGACGATTTGGCGTACACAAAGTCTCTATACACGGTACTGTTTTGTGTTTGATTGTCAGCATCCTAGATTCTCAAAGCTGGATGGAGCTTTGGCTTGATGTACCTGGAATCCTCGACGGCTGGCTAGAAGTGTGAGCGCTACGCAGGAAATCTGCTCATATAAAACATTGATAGTGAGCTCTATATCCTGTGACCGCGGTTGGGGGGTTTTCCCTGATTGCTTATGCAAACTCCCCCAGGTGACGGGTTGCTGCGCGCGGCTGTTTGTGTCTTTGTTTCGCAGTTTAAACAAATGGCCTGGCGGCCCGCGCAGCTGGACGTCTAATAGTAGGAGACTCAATAAAATCCTGACCAATATATGGACAAAGTTTACTTACTTTCCATTGTGTAGCCGATATCACAGAGAGCCCGTGGGTGCCATTGGAAGGTCGACGGCCGTGGAAATGATTTTTAAAGCATGGGAAGAGAAATCCAGATCTATCGATAGGTCAACGGTGTGAGGAGGATCTAGGATTGAAACTCATGTAGGTATGTCGGAAGGTGGAGCCAGATGGGGGTTGGGGGGGGGGGGGGGNNNNGGGGTGTGGCGATGAGGAAAGTATAGTTAGTAGGAACGTAAGAGCTGCGGGAGGGGTAGGAGGGGTCCTTATATAGACGTCATCGACGTCATGGGTCAGTTTCCTATTCGTAAGCTCTATGGTGGTGAACAATCTCATCGCGACTATACAAGTAAACAACACTGAGTAGGGTGATTCACGCCGTCGGACACAGAAGTGGGATACCGGTATCCTGGTGGATACACAAGTTACTACTGATTAAGATACGGAAGATAGATATTTCAATGATTGACCGTGATCAGTTCAGAATTTCAAGCGATATTTCCACCACCTGTCATGAAATAAGTTTTTAAGCCTCATAAAGGTACTGGCGCTAAGAGACATCGTAGCAAACGATGTATCTTGGTGTGTACCAAGCCTTAGCCAAGATATTTCTTTAAGCACGTAACCTCCCTATATACGAACTTGATCAGATCAACAGATGCTATTAAATTTATTCACTGACTCTAAGAACACTATGAAATCTAAATTCTAAACAATATCACTAATACACAATACATCTAAGTCGACGCAGTACATGATCGACACCCCGAGCACTCGATCGGGCTCTCGGAAACCAAACGCGAATGCCGTCTCTTCCGTTTAGCCCTTAGCTTCTGTCCGATATCATGATGAGAAGGGCGCAGAAGTTGTCACAACTCTGACGACTATTTTGTATTCAGCCCTCTCCCTGATTGGACGGAGAGGGGGATACAATTCTTCAGTAGCCCGTGTAGATGTCGAATGGGGGATTTTAATGTACCAATGCTGACCTCTTGTTTATCGCCAGCGTCGGAGACATCTGACGATGCGCCGTAGTCGTCTTAAAATGCACCAGGTAATGTTCCAAGTCAAACGCAAGAGGCAACTCCCTATTGCGGTTCTCTTGCTTCCTTAGCTGGCGCGGATTCAGCTCCAGCGTGGGGCTGGGGTGCGCAGCCGGGAATCTCTCCTATCTGTGCTGGTGGTTGACAAGCCCAATTAGCGTGAGTACTTTTACGAAGATAGCTGTCTGAGGACCAGGGTTGCGTGGTAGCCATATCACGGGTCGGAGTACGTTGACCTTAGACGATGATGTCGAGCGGGGCTTGCAGGAGAGAATTCGACTGGAGTCCGCTCCCTACGCTTACATCGCTATCAATGAAGAGGTAATCAACGCAACGTAGGGGCATTAGGGGGTGGTCGCATAGGCATTGCCAGCAGTAGCCAGTTGCGCCAAGTATATAGCGAACCGTGTCACAGGCATATGGTATAGTTCTCACAACTGCCACAGACAGCGGGCCGATGTCAGGGGAAACTAGCTCTCCAAAGCCCACCCCATTGATATTAGGGTGACACTGATACCTCATGCGATAATCAGCATTGGCTGCATTTGTCATTCTTTGATGTAAGATCCAAACGATACGCCCCGCAGGTGGACGTCACAGTGGAGCGCTCCAATCCACATTGCCTCAGGCAGAAAGTGAAAAGCCAAAACAGCATGTTTATTTTGAAAAGGACTAAACGATTGACATCAGGTGTTTCCCGGGAGTGCAGGTATTATTGGTCCTGGCACAGAGTTGATAGCAGGGGGATCATGTTCATTAGGAGATTGCGCTAGGTTATCTGCTGGATGTGTGTATTAAGGGTAGTCAATTGTAAGGGCAAGCGAATCGAATTAGGGTTAAATCTTTCTTCGTAAACAGACATTTTCTAGGATGGCTTGTAGGTAGAGATTTTTGGTAAAAACTTATGAGATTGATAGGATGTCTTCTCCATAGGTTGATGATGGCAAAAGTTTGGGAGGCGCTTCAATATTTATATCCCGCATCTGAGTGTTCGCGGACTACAACTGGTTTACATATAAGGAGGTATTATCTTTCCAGCCTTCGGCTCTTAACTCATGTGCGAACCCAGTTTAACCCAGAAACTTTCTCTATGCCCGCACAGCTGACGGTATGATCAGTGCTCCTGACTTCTCTAAGGGTGTGGACGCACTTAGTCTGAGTTGTCAACCTTCTTTCGGCAGTTAAGGTATGGCAGCCCTTTTTGGAACGCGCTAATAACTTCTTAGAACTCCTAGGAGCAATCTTGGTTGTTGGCGGAGTCTGCTTCGGGCTGTCTTATGCGGCTCTGCAGCTTGCTTTTCGGAAGACTAGTGTTCACCAAGGGGCCAATACCTTCTCGTCTACACTGGCTCTCATTATCAACTTGTTCCGATAGGTTCCTTCACCTTATAGGCATCATCGGGGCATCAGCGTATTCTCGGTGTATATTGGTGTAGCCTATTTAATTGCGTATTCAAACCGATCTAGGACTACCAGTGCTCTCTTAACTTCAACGGGGTATAACTCTGCGAGTTATTAATGGAATCGCTTCGTTCCACTTCCCAGACGTACCCAGGGAGGCGCCTTCCAATATCCTACGGACAGCATCGAGCCGGACGGACAGTGACGACGTATGACGGGTTACAAGATGTGCTCCAATTACTCGTTTTTCTTAGTAAACGAGCAACTGCACAACGTGCCAAAGTCGACTCCTAGGGCGAACGCCAGGGCTGCAAGGGGTTAATTGCCTGTGGAGGTATGGATTCATTCTGTTCTTCCTGAAAAGTGAGATAGTCCTCTTGGGAGTCATTTCTGCCTTACACGAGATCACTGCCCTGTACGGTTTCTTCCGAATCGGTTTTCAAAAGTTACCCTCTCTTTTGTTAACACATCCAAATAACAATAAAACAAAAACAAAATTAAAAATAAAACCAAAACTTAAACAATTCTCAAATTTAACTGCTTCCTTCAGGAACTCGACTTGGTAGGTTTAAAAACCTACCGCGTTTGCTTGGCAATGTTAGGGAAACCTTTTCCAAGTCATTCAACGTCTGCACGCTTTGGCATATCCGGATTCTTCCCAAGAAATATCTCCACCAATTCCTAAGAATGCTTTATGTGTTCTGGTTGTACACCTATGTTTTCATCTTCGGAACAACAAGTCCTTTTAACAAAATAACGTAAGTCAGATATTTGTCGGTTACGACCTGTAAATCGGCTGGTATAAGCTATTATTTCACTCTTCACGGTTCTTTCGATTTCTTATACAAAATCTGAATCGATTTCCTACGGCTCGCAGGCAGGTTGTTCCCCTACTGGTCGATTGGATGTACGATAGGGTTCCAAGAATGATACTTGAAATTATCGTATGGATCTTCCATCTTGGTGATATTTCTAGTTTGTAGACACACTCTCCCCTTTTTTCCAATACCTTAAACGGTCAATACAGCTCTGGACTAAGCTTCTTATTGAGTTACTTGGTGTGTATGTTTTTTGCATTTAACATGACTAGGTCTCCAACCTTGATGTCGGGTTGCTGCTTATCCTTTCGGTTGTAATATTTGCTCATATTTTCCCATGTTGTTATAAGGCTTTTCTGGCCTGTTAGTGTATTGTTTGCATCCAGTGTGTATAGAGCTGGTCACCTGGAATCTGGGCTTTGTGTTCCATCAGCCATGCTATTTGTCGATGGAATCCATAGTTGGCTTAAAATGGTAACATGCCAAGAGCATTCGTTACTGAATTGTTGTAGGCATGCTCGGCTAGTGGTAACAACTGGTACCAGTCCGTTTGATCATAATTGACAAAGTTCCACAGGTTATCTTCCAGCACTTGGTTGGTCCTCTCTGTTTGTCTATCGGTTTGCAGGTGGTACACTGATGACATTTTTCGTTTTAACCCTAAGGTTTTGCATAGGATTACCCAGAATTATCCAGAGAACTTTGCATCCATATCGGAGATAATTACTGCTGGAAGTCAATCTAGCTTCCAGACATCCCTCAAGAATACATTTGCCACCTCTTTTGCAGTTCCATTACTTTCCAGACCTACAAAGTAAGCAATCTTTGTAAATTGATCCACGACTACCATAATTTGTGTTCTTCCTTTTGCTTCTAGTAGTTGTGTGATGAGGGCGGTCGGTATGGAGGACCAGGCTGCGTACGGAATTTCTAGAGACTGCAGCAGACCGAACCGCGCATCTCGTGTGGATTTATTATGTTCACATTCGTCGCATGCCCATACATAGTCAAATATCCATGCTGTCAGCCCTCTCAAGTAAAAGTCACTGGTAACAATTTCCAGACTCTTTTCCAGTCCAAAGTGTCAAACTACGTTAGAGTCGTGGCAACCTTGGGCTCCTGTTGTCTGCAGCAGTTTGTTTTCTGGAATGCATAAGCGATTCTTCTAGTATATCAGTCCTTCAGTTACTATCCAGTGACTTAGTAATGGTGTACCCTCATTGGTAAACGTTTCCAATTCCTGCTTGCATTCCTGCCAATCTTGATCTTAATGGCGTGCCTCTTGGATGGTTGATAATAATGTCTGGTCATATTTCCTAATATCGACCTTGGACATTATAGCATTAGACATTAGGAGTATGACTTTGTCTTGCCTTGCTTGATGATCTATTTCATCAAGAAACTCATTCTCAGCCTTGTCCGCTTGTAAGTATGCGACAACTATCTAGGTCTTTGTTGCCGCTGATCGTCAGTGTGATACATCCGTACCTCCAAAGCAGCATTTACCCATTGAAGTTGCTGCTAGTACTTCCACCCTTATGGCCTCAGCCATGTGTATGTTCTCAATGATCATTTGTGCCATATGGTCCCCTCTGCGAACCAGGCACTCATGATATTCATGGTTAATTATGATAACCTTGACTTCCCTAGTATAATCAGCGTCGTTTACTCCACTGCCTTTTCTGATCGCAAATTTGGCGGCCATTCCACTGGGTGGTGCCAACCGTGCGTATCTTCCATTTGGCAATCCGAGGGAAATTCCGGATTCCACCAGCCTTTGTGCTTTGGTTGGAATTATAAAGTCCTCAAGTGCATATAGGTCATGTCGGACTGCTAGGCGAGACCCTTTTGTAGGTATTCGTGCTTGTGGATGTGGCAATTCTTTTCGCAAGCATCCCATAGACTCTTTGCCAATAATTCTCTCCTGCCCATCTTGCTGATTTAACTCCACCATTATGATTTTGATGTGAGAAGGCTTGAGTATTGACGGTTTGCTATCTGCAGCTCCCTCCTCAGGACGGTACTCCTGCCATCGGCTATGTGTATCCAGCTGTCCACCTCATTTTCCAGGCCGGTAGACAATCTTGAAATTGTAGTTTGCCTGTTGCTGGCCCCATCATATCCGCTGTGGATTCCTTACCTTATTTGTAAGGATGTTTTCTAGATTCTCGTGATTAGAGTAGACCGTCACTGGTTTTTCAGTTCTGACCGGAAATGTTTCCACTGTTTGAATGCTTCCAGAATCGTTAATAGTTCCTTATCATGAATCTCATAATTTCGATCTGCTGGGATCAGCTTTCGCGAGTGGAAGGCCACTGGATGTAGTTTTTTGTCTTTACACTCTGTGAGGACGCAGCTTAGAGCAATATATGTACCATTTGATTCCACAATTGTTTATCAGTCTGGGTAGAAATAACAGAGTATTGGGGCGGAGATGAATCTTTCCTTATGTTCTTCACATGCCCTATGTTGTTCCAGCCACCAGCTGAACTTTCTGGGGTTACTCTTCAACGGTTCAGTTATTGCTTTGTAGATTTTGGAGAAATCCTTTATGGAATGAATATAAAAATTGGCAAAACCAATGAAAATTTGCACCTGCTTGACCGACCTTGGTGCCTTCCAATTTTTGAAGCACCAGACTTTTCTTTCACTCATGGTGACTCCATCAATTGGCCCAATATAACCAAAAAACTCAACTGTATTGACGTCAAAAACTGACTTGGTGGTTGATACCGCTAGATCATACTCTTCAAAGAGAGATTTTACCTTCTTGACCAAGTCGATGTGTTTTTTCTCGGTCTAGGAGTAAATTAGGATATCGTCTAGGTATACCACCACTCCATGATCTAAAGATTCGAGAAGAATTTTATTCGTCTAGGCCTGGAATGTGCCTGGCGTGTTTACCAGCCCGAGTGGTATTACTTTGGATTGAAGTGGCCATATCATGTCCGGGATGCTATGTTACACTAATCTTGTACCTTTATCCTTCGTAGGTGAAAGCGATCTTTTAAGTCAAGGTTAGTGAATATTTGGGCCCGAGACACCCGGTCGCGGATCTCGCTCTTCAGGGGTAAAGGATACTTGTTAACCACTATTAACTAGTTCAACCGTCGGTAGTCCACACATAGCCTCATTGAAGCATCAGGTTTAGGGACTAATAAAATAAGAGCCCTAATGGGTGCCTTGCTCTTCATAATATTCCCTTGATCCTGCATTGTCTGCAGTTATTTGCAAAGTAAATCGAGCTCGTGTGCCGACATAGGATATATCGGGCCACATGGAGATACCGCGCCAGATATCAAGTCAATGGCGGGGTCAAACGTTCATCTTCCATCTAGTTTCTCTGCCGTTTCTGGGGGAAAACCCTTCTGAATTCAAGGTATTCTGAGGTATTTGCAGGATTTTCTTTGACTCTGGAGTGGGTGCTATTTCGATTCTTCCAATATATCGTGCTTCGTGGTCATAGGCCACAGTCACGTCCCATTCAAATGTTTGCTCTATGCCTTCATCATTAACATAACTTTGCCATTTCTCATCTTTAAATCTCTATTTTTACGCATCCTCAATGTGCCATATGGGATGTTCTGTATTCCACTATCCAAATGGGATCATAAGGTTATATTTGCCAGCACTGGCAATTTCGCAAGAAATGTGAGATCGGTGTGCCTTCTTCCCGATCTCTGACCGAATAGGCTATGCGTAGTATTTTCCCCTATTTTCTACTGTTGTTCCTTCAAAGGTGTAGAAGTCCAAGCTTTTTGTACGTGTTGGTATGGTAGGCAATGTTTATTTACCAGTTGTTAATTAATTAGGAATCTAAGAGACCCAGAGTATAATAGAACCTGAAACGGGATTCATTCACGATTTGCTTCAATAGTGGCCTTGCCTTAAGGGCATGAATAATTCGGCGGGGCAGGTGCTTCTCTTTTGTTTCTTTTAATAGTGCCACTAGGGGCCTGTGCAGGTCTATTGTATGACATTTTCGTTGTTATGGTAAGTTAGGGTGTTAGTTACCATGCCAGCAAGCTTTCGGCAATTTAAGCCTCCCCATACAAAATAAACTCTCTTTCTTTAGTATACTGGGCAGCCGACTACTAGCGGTCTTAACCCCTTGCTGAAGGGTTCCCATACACCATCCTTTTGCCCTGCCTAACTGAAGCCGCACTCGCATCCTTGGTTTGTATACAGGGGATTCTTCGCGCATTGCCTCGTTTACCCTATGAGTCTATAAAGCCCATCGTGTCCTCAAAGCCGTGGTCCTGTTCTGGGACAGAATTACCCGGCTCCATTTAGTGTTTAGACTAGGTAGCTGTAGTTCCTCTAACTCATCCACTTCATTTTTCTTAAGGTCCGGAATCCTGTTCCCTCTCTCTGACTATTCCATTGACCTGCAGACCTGTTATATATTTCGTTCCATGTCGGCTTCTCATGCTTCAGGCTAGACTAATTTCCCCTTGTCATTCTTAAGAAGTCCCTACTCAGCGCTGTTCGGTCCACTCTTCCTTGGATCTCTTGTAAGGATTTAGGACTTTATAAGGATGTGGGTTTAGTTGACCATCTTCCATACTTAGGTCTGATATACATCAATTGTGACGCTCCACTTTCCTCTTTTTGAGTTTCAGGTTCCCTGAGTTAGTCCCGGACTAGCACGACCAACCGTCCAAGAAAATCGCTTCTTACTTACCGGTCATTCTTAGGTCTGCGATACTGCTTTAGACCTGGATTGCTTTTCCTGACTCTCGCCTTGGTTTTGAGTTTCCCATAGACAAGCACAGAATACCTGCTAGAAGGACCATTTAGAGGTCGTGCACCTTTGTTTATTTCTGTTTCGGTAAGGCCTCCATAACCGAGTACGCAGACGCCACCACTACCTATGCCTTAAAACCTCTTTTTAGGTTTGATCCATACCATTTAGTTCCCTAATTCTGAGCTGGTAGACTTAATTCACCTTGGTTGTGGGTGCAGTTTGTCCCTTCGTTATCAGGGCTTGTCGATATTGGGGTTTGAAATTTCCCAGTTTTTGATCTATAAACGATATATGGGCCAGTTTCATGGTGCACTTCCAAATATGGTTAGCCAATGTCCAACGGGTGCACTGGTTGGCTTATCGTTCGTTCTTCTATTTTGTCCTTACGGATTCCTTTATGAGCTTCACCCCAATTTGTATGATACACCATTCCTTCAGCAGGGACTTTTTTCCCTTTGTCCGCTTATTTTTTCAATTTGTTGGTGGCTTTTTCAGCTACCATTTAGGTTTACATGTTTTCTGTCCAGCAGTGATCTTGACAGATTTTGATTCCTTCTCCCGTTTTCTTTACTGGAAGTCACTTTTTTCCTGGGTGTTTTTTCTGAATAGTCCTTGTTGTTCCTTGAACGATTCTTCCGGTTTGGTAACCCTGTATCCTCCCTTTTTCCATTTGCTATCCAACTCTTAATTTTCATGTGATAGCATACGCCTGGCTTCAATAGGAAGTTGCCGCTGAAATATAGTTCTACTATTGATACCATACACCTCTACCTTGATGTTATGGTTTTCCATAGAGAGGAGATACTTCTCTATCTCCCCTGTATACCCGACCTTGTCTGTCCCTGCTAAGGCTTTTTGTCGCCTTATGCATTACTCAGAATGGTTCGGTAACTTGGGCTCCGAAAGTGAACTAGAAGTCATAAACCTCATATTTTGGGAATCTGAGGTCCCCAGTCATTTTCTTGTGATAATTTATCCAGAAAGGTGCCAACTCGGGTCATTCCATTCTTCCAAACGCATACTTGATGCTTTCTTCCTCATTTTCCCATTGCCGTGGGTTACTCCCAAAGTAGTCCTCACTATTTAATAACCATACTCGCACATCCTATTTAGGCTTATTCTCAAAATAAATGCTGGATCGGCTTGGCGGCGGTTAATCCTGGATAATGCATGCCCCAGTTGGTCCACCTATGCATCTACTTTAGATTCGGACTTTCGGCCATGCAAGGTTCTTCGTCATCGCTTACAACTCGTGGTTAGCCGACACCTTCGTATTCCGACATCGTGTGCTCAACTCCCAGGTGGGGTGCATTCGCAAGAGCAGGCGGGGTGGTTCCTTTCTGTCAATTCTGTTTCCATCAGCTAAATCCACTACCTTCCTTTTGTCACTTCGGGGAATGAACCGAAATTCTACTCCGCCATAGGCCGTGGTCCGATTTTCCCAGCCCAGATTTTCCACTGGCTGTGGGGCAACTGTTTCCACCAAACTTGGTGGGTTCCTCGCAACTTGTAGTTGCTGTAAAGTTTTATTCATCCGAGTCAACATTCGATTTACTTCCGCGAATACGGCATTCTGGCTGACCATATAGGCCTCCTTTTCTGACCGCTCTTCTTAAGGCTCTGGTGCAATTCTCGTAACGCCTACCTGGTCTACTCATGTTATTTTTGTGAGGCCACTTGTCTTTGCAGGAGTTCAGCTTTTAGCCATTGCAAAGCCTGTTCTAGCTGGCGGTCTCATTCCAGTGACTCTTGTCCTGTTGCCCCAATATTTGCATGATGATGGGTAATTAACGCTTCACGGTGTGCTGCCCGGGTTTCGCGCGCTAGCAACTTCGCTTCAAACGCTTTAGTGCTTGCATCTTGAAGTGCAGCGGTTTCAGTTGCTAACCTTTCAAATCACGAAATGACCAGTTTCTACTCTTGGTTAATTATCTGTTCCCCACGGGTTATCCGGGGAGCATGGTGGTCTAGTTGGTTTGCCTGATCCTTAGCTTGACCGGATAGTTCATGGTAGGCCAGATTTTGCATATCAACCTATACCTGGAGGTTACGGTCGAAGTAGCTGATTGCCTGGCCTATAGGTAATGCTAATCTTTCCATAATTTGTTTTCTGGTGTTGAGGGGATAGGGAGTGCTTGATCGAGTTCCAGCAGCCCACTTTCTGACTCCACTTCGCAGAGACAGGTGGTGGAGTGCTAAAGGTGACCTGGAGCGTCCAGGTGTATGGTCCCTTCCAACCCAAGAGACTTCTTCTATGTCAGACATGTCTTGGTCCGTGTCAACGGTCAATTGTCAGGCAATCTCGTTTTATTGGGACTCTGTATAGTTTACTAGTCTCCTAAGAGATGGGGTGAAGGAAGGTGAGGTAAAGTTAAAAGAACTGGAGGGACATTTTTATTCCGTATCGTAGTCATTAAAGAGTATCAAAAGGAAGGTGTGAACGTAGAAGTGTTCGTAAATTTCTTAAAAATCTTTTTCAGTAGGGATGAGTAAGGGATCGGTAAACCAGGAGGGTCCTGAGGTATATAGACAGGAATCTCCGTGAGGTAGTTTTGAAGTATTTCTTCCAATGGGGAGATGTATTTTGAGGAACGTGGTTCGAGCAGAAGCTCGTCAAGGAGTTTGAAATCAGCTATAAGCAGGTGTGATTCCAGATGTATAATTTGGAGGTGTCCAGTTGTCATGTAAAGAGCCTAGATAACAAGGAGAATAGCAATATACAGTTAAGGGTAGTTGATTCAAAAGGCAAGCGAATCGAACTAGGATCAAATCTTCTTCGTAAGCGGATATTGTCTAAGGAGGCTCGTAGGTAAAGATTTGTGTATAAAAACTCATGATATTCATAAGATCCCTTCTCCGTTACTTGATCATGGCTAAAGCTGGGGAGGCACTGCGATATTTATATCCCGCGTCTGAGTGTTCGTGGACTACAACTGGTTTGCATATAAACAGGTATTTTCTTTCCAACTTATGTCTCTTAATCCGTGAGCCAACTGGCTTAGATCCTCAAACTTTCTCTTCCCCCGCACAGCTAATGGTATGATCAGAGCTCCTCACTTCTGTGAGGGTGTAGACCAACTTAAGCTGAGTTATCAACCTTCTTGCAGCTGTTACAATATAGCAGCCAATTTTGGAAACCGGCAATAACTTCAGAGAACTGCAAGGGGCCAACTTGGTTGTTCGGCTAGTGTGCTTCGTTCCTTATATTCCGGATTTTCAACTGGCTTTCCGGATTACTAGTGCTCATGATCGGGCCAATACCTTCTCGTCTTCCCTAGCTCTGCTTATCAACTTGATCCGATAGGATTATTGTCCTATAGGCATCATAGGGGCGTCAGCCTTCTGTCGCTGTGTATCGGAGTAGCCTACTTTATTTGCGCATTGATACCCATCTAGTACAACGCGGGTTCTCTCAACTTCATCGGGGTGTAACCCTACGAGTTCTTAACGGAATCGCTTAGTTCCACTTCCCAACGTAGCCCGAGAGGCCCCCTCATAGACCCAGGGATCAGCATCTGGTCGGAAGGACAGCGACAACGTATAAGGGGGTACAAGATGTACTCCAATTACTCGTTATTCTTAATAATTGAGCAACAGCCCAGGGTGCCAGGATCGACTCCTAAGGCGAACGCCTGGGCTGCAGGTTGGTAATTGCCTGTGGAGGTTTGGACTCATGCTGTTACAACTGAAAAGTCATGTAGTGCTCTTGGGAGTCGTTTGTGCCTAAAAGAGTGTTTTGGGCAGCAGTTACCATTTGTGCTGGCGTACCAAGGATATTCGGGCAGAAAGCCGGTTAGTTATTCACCAGCAGATCGTTTTAGGAAATCGGTAGTTGCGATAGGTTATTGGCCGGAGGAGCGTTTTGGGCAGGAGCTCCTATTAGTCCTGGCGTACCTTGGATTTCTGGCCAGAAAGCGGGTTGGTCCTTCGCTAAGGGATCAATTTGGGGAACTGGTGCAATTGGTAGTTGCGCTGGGATATTGAGCGGGGAGCTACTTCTATTGGTGTTGGCGAACTAAATATATTCCGAGGGAGAGCAGGTTGCTTGTTCGCTTGGGGAGCGTTTCGATAAGCAGGTGCGATTGGAATTTGTGCTACGTTATTGGCCGTGGCAGCGTTTTGGGGAGCTGGTAGGTTATTCGCCTGTGGACTGTTTTGCAGAGCAGGTGCAATTGGTGCTTGCCCTGGGTTTTGGCCGGGTGAGAGATTTGGGGAGCAGCTATAATCAGTGCTGGCTCTGGGTTATTAGCTAGGAGGTCTGGTGGGTTGTTCGCCTGGAGAGCGTTCTACAGAGCAGGTGCGATTGGTTCTTTGGCTGGGTTGTTGAGTGGGGGAGCGTTTTGTGGGACTGGACCTGTAGGCGGTCCAGCCGTTGCGGGGCTACAATGAGCTGGGGCGCCCAGTGGCAGCATCTAAATAAGAATGATCATCTTGCCAGACTGAACTCACTGGCCTGGGAGAGGTAGATTATGCCGTCATAGCGGGTCATCGGTAGTTGTAAACTTCCATCCACAATCCTTAACTATTTGAACGGCTGCCTCGTCAATATCCAGCATATCAGCCACGTCCATTACTGCTGATGCAGTGGCGAGCCTATCGCATATAGGGCGCAATCTCCTCATGCCTGTGACAATTTGCAGGAAATCTTCGTTTTGGAGAGTGATGAGGTCCGTATAAATTGGGATCCTTGCTAACATCTGCTCTTTAACTGCATCCCGCCATACTGCATACATCTCTTTGCCTGTATGGTTATCCTGGATACCTATTAACACCTTATGAACCTAAATATCACCACCCTTATAGTTACTGCAACCGTGGCCGACCACACACGGCAGAGAATTAGGTGGAACATGATACGTCTGCCCGGACTGTGCCGGCTGCATTTCCGGATTTGGGATATAGACCTTGTATACCAGGTTGTTATATTTCGCCCTATCGTTTTAATTTTAGTGTGTGAGAAAGGTAGTATGTCGATACAAGTGGAGTTTAGAGAATATGGTATTCGTTGCAGAACTTGTGAATGTGAGATGATTCTTGGTATCGCCCTTCTATTGTCTTTTTTTTTTTTTGTTAAATCCTAGAATTTATTTGCTTAAATAGGTGCAAACCTCTGCTATAAAGGGCCTCCAGAATATCCACTCTGGGAGGTGGAGTTGCACATGCAACCGACACCCTCATTGAACCCCCCTGGACCTCTCCCGCAGGACACCTCCGATGTGACCCTGAGGAATGTCAGTCAAAAACCCCCCCTCTGGCCTAAGGAAAAAACAAGCCGCCCCAAGTCCCTCTGGTATGGAACCAACCGCACATCCCACACCAAAATGTGTGCCTACACACAGCCAAGCTGCCAAGAACTGCAAGGAAACCCCTCACACCCACAGCAATAAAGCGAAAATACAGGTCCAAAAAAGCGTAGGCAGGAAGCAACAAGAAAAACCACACCGTAAAACTGCTCCACCGCTGTCCAGGCCCCCATAGGCAACCCGCAGTAAACTCCCTACAATAAAGGAAAACCCAACAAAAGAAACCTCCCTAATCTTAAAAACTCTTCTGGTTTTCAAAAGTCCCGGCTCATCAGAGAGCAATATGGGGTAATCTGCAACCATTTTCCTCTGCTCATGCTGCAGGTAAACCATAATTTTCGTTAGGGGAGTGCTAGCCCAGGCAAACCAGCTCCCATTGAGATTGTAAAAACCTGGCTGGCCTGACAATGAGCAGCCTGAGACAGTGCAATACCGACTGCATTTCGCCAGTTTTGTCCACCAGGTATGGGTCGTTTTTGAAGCCCACGATGAAAGTTACCCCAGGCCTATGAAACCCCAAAAGTTCAGCCAAGGGGATCGTGAGACAATAGTTCGATGTTTACCTCCATTCCCACCTTCCCAATAGGGAAGGCGAAAAGAGGGGTCGGGAAAATCGTGGAGAAGGAGCTTTCGCCCTTCTATAGTTATCAATTCAGATTATATATAATCGCCAGATGTTCAAGATCTCTAGCGTTTGCAAGATGTATGGATTGTTTTCAAGATTGGCTAATGATACCCAAACCTCTAACTTGTCAATATGACTCTACCTGGGCCAAATTGATCAGAATCAAGTTGGATGGATGAACCGCCTACTCAGGAAAATGATTTTCAAGTTCACCGTCTCAGAACTTGAAAACAATAGCTGGCGCCACGTGACGAATACACTAAACCACATCAACGACTAATGCTAGATCAGGGCGCGATCCACAACAATCGGAGCCATCACCAAACTCCCTTAAATCTAGTGCATACGAAGTCGAGATAGACTGTTCTGACTCCCACTATGCTTGACAACTGTTAAGTCTTCCGCAAATAATACAGCCGGCCAAGTGCATGGGAGAAATACTTGAACACTGCCTACTAAATCTCGATATTATCCTGGCCTCCACCGTACGATATACATCATCCGCGAATACTGGGAAAGACACGGATACAGACCTGTGGTACGACAGGGTACCCGTACGCCCAGATTTCGAATATGAATCCGGTCCGGAATCCGACTATATATCCAATCCATATACCACTGGGCCCACGTGTGACGAGTGCTATATGGACATTGTGTACGAGTCTGATAACGAAGATCTCGACAGGACTGTATATTTGCCAACTGGCAAAGAGACAGATTATGAGTGCGCAGGAAAGCAATTGGAGACGTCGACGAATTTGAGCAAGAATACCGCAATCTTTACGAAGACCTATGGGCACCATACACCAGTGCAAGCGGTATCAAACTGGCACCTTAGTTCATTGGTGGCAAAGTACCTAAGTCCCGAATCTATGAATACTTCACAATTGGCCTCGGCGATCCTGCCTCATTGCCTATAGCTACATGCATACACTACAGAACCACCTGCGGTCTTTGCATCCTTATAGTCCATATTTGGATTGGTATAAAGGACATGTTAAAGGTTACACGAGCGAATGACCATCCCCCCACCGCAACGTCCGTGAGTGTATTAGATATCTCCTACGTTAGATACCGTACTGAGATGACTTAGACATCGAACCTCGGCGTGTGTACAACACCAATGGAGAATGGATATAAACAGAAATGCATACGCCTCACTGGTGGTGGGACGTTCAGGTAGAACCTCTTAACCTCTTTCACAGAAAAGCTAGCTGACCCACTCTAGGAGAAGCTTCCACCTGGTGCGACTCTTGTTCCCATTATAGGGATGTCGGATCAAACCCATCTCAGCAATTTCTCCGACGATAAGACAGCGTGGCATGTTAATTATACCCTTGGAAATCTTTTGTCAACCAGGCGCAACAGCCCCAAATCAATTGCAGTTCTACTTCTTGCACTATTACCCGTCCCCTCAAAAGTCGTAAAGTCCTCCAAAGATGAACAACTCCAGAGACAAAAGAAGGCCGACACACTCCAAAACGTACTCGAGCTCATCTTTGCTCTCCTGCAACGTGTGGCCTGTGATAGCGTACCAATAAAGTGCGCTAACGGAAAGGTTAGGAGGTACCTGCCAGTCTTGTCGGCCAGGATTGCAGACCATATGCACCACAGGGCACTACACAAGGCATGATCCAATGCTAGTTCCAAATGTGAGGTACCAACCGACGCCTTAGGTACCAATATCGCCAACTCTGTAGGGTGGGACTACGCAAGATATAAACGTGTAAACCAGTTCTCATACTTTGAGGCCCAGCTCGCGTTTGACAGTCCTAGCATCACTTTGCGGCAAATTGTTTTTGATGGACTTCAACAAGTTTAGGGGGCTGATTTGCACAAACTGGACTACCTGCATTCTATTTATCTTAGCTTATGTAAACACATGATAGACTACATCCAAAGGTTTTCTGAAGAAATAGCGACAACCTGAGGCTTTTGACAACATATGGAAGGTATTACCGACATACCCGAGGTTTTTTGTTCTTTAAAAAGCCTAGAGTGAGGTCTGACAGTTGTAAGGAAAGGAGATGAGGAACTTGGGGCGCTGGATTTTATAGGTTATTGCCGTCGCCCTACGCCAGCCAACTAGTTCACAAGTAGGGTCTAATAGACCTGCTATTGGATGCGTCATAGTGCTGGCCGACTTCAATTTGATGGTACAGTATCAAAGCATAGGTCTGATACCATGGCTTATATGGATCATTATCGGAACCGGTTTCACGGCCTGAAAGATATATTCTTGGAGTTTCAAGTGACTAAACGCGCACGAGCTAAGGTTGACGAGCACGAAGCGAGCTGCGGAACCAGAGCATGGAGATCAGCCAGGGAGTTCCCCCATCCAAACGGCGCCAGATGTGTGACCACGATCACCAGGAAGAGAACCACCGGCCTATATATATTGATCCATAGCGAATCATATTTCAATTTCATCAAGATGCATCTACTGAGCCAGTTCACAGATAATTTACCCCAGTTTGGCAATATTGCGATATATTCCAAGAAGTTTGGAGAGGTCACACATGAGGAACAAATCAAAGACGGCTGGCGACGATCTGATAAAAATGATCATGCCCAACAAATCGTGAACTGCTACTGTCGTCAGCACACCATCCGAATGAGACTTTAGAATCTTAAACTCGGCCACGACGCTGCGTCAATCTCCATGCCGACGTCCTTCGATGTTAAGATAGTACGACAAGTACTGTAACCACACCAGTCCTCCGTACCAGGGTCCTGGGGTGGCGTCGGAATGAGGTCTCCAACGGCGTTGATTTTAGCAAGGTCTCGGGAGTCCCCGTCAAGACTATATGTCTTGAATTGATCCGTTATAGCTGGTATAACATACCTGTAGAACAGTGCCTTTCTGAAGATACTGTAATACTGCAATTACTTCCTTTTGAACAAATGACGCAACTCTAAATCCCAGTTCCAGTGTTCCTAGTGACAGAAGTTTATGACGTCCACCAAGCACAACGAACTGGGCCACTACAATTCAGCAACCAGGGGAGATGCAATGATTGGGTTTGGGTACAGGTTGGCACTGAAGAGACGTATGATGCGCTGAGGGGAGGTCCGCTGTCAAAGCTTGTAGCGCTCTTCAAAGTCCGAGATTACACCATGTGGGATAATGAGCGCCATGAGGCCGCTGTTCAGATGTTGAGTACAGTCAACTTGGCGCAGGTCTCGGACGTGCATGGCCTTATTACAGTACAAAAGATGCAAGGCGCCCGTGAGTTTTGAGTAGTTGACATAGTGACAATCCTCAGCTTAGTGTAATAGATACCCGAGGCATACAGGTGATGGCTTGTAAACAGTCAGATTGATTTGCGAAGGTTTAACTAGGTTTATTGAAGAATCTGAATATCAAAACCCCAGGGTGTGGCTACTCGTGGGTATTCTAAGTTCGTATGGGGGAAATGAGCGTGGGGTGGTCGTGGAGCGGGAATCTTGTCTATGCCTCAGCGATCTCAGAGGCGTAGACGAGATTCCCAGTCCAAGACCCCCCTCTCCAGTGTGTTATGCGGCTGTCAGGGAAATGCAATGTATATAGATATAAGTTAGAAACAAAATTATAATAAACCATATTGCCACACTGGCAAGACATGATAGTATGGACTAGAACTAGAGAAGTTAGGACCCAGGCTGGCCCGGATGCCAGAAGGAGGGATTTGTTAGAATCACAAGAGAGATGCGTCAGGACACACATAAGAGACGGCGGGAAAAGCGGCGATCAGGAGAACAAGTAGGGAGAACCAGCGATAGGAGATAAACTGCACTTTGGTAGGACGCGACGTGGTGTCATGACGCCTGGAGGGTCGCCAGTCAACCCTGAACGCAATGGATATAGCCGGACATTGTTACGCAACTTAGGACGCTGAGGACGCTGGGGACGCAGAGGACGCTGGGGACGCAGAGGACACTGGCGACGCAGTGGAGACGTGGGTTGCGTCTGGAGGAAATAGCCACTGATCCGACCAGGGATTAATTTTTGCTGATGAGGATGGAACAACCCAATATTCGTACTTATCAGGTATAAAACCAAATAATTTCAAAACAAACATTAAGTCTGTATTCATTGAAGAAACATAGTTGGATTCCATTATATAATCAATTCCAGAAATGTTGGGACTGTAGGAGGCTGTTAATTTCAATATTTTAAAGACCAGTTGCAAGAAGTCAAATAGTCAGCTGTCAGAGCAATCTAAGTCAGATCCTTTAACTGTTATACTACTTTGCTTGCTCCCTCTCTTAATCTAGAGTAGATGTTTACAAATCCTATAAAGGTTTGTACCTCTTTTGCATTTTGTGGACTCTTCCAAGCCTTGATCTGCTCTACCTTACAAGTCCTTATTCCTGTCACATGTTTGTATATCTTATAGTCTAAGAATGCAACCTGCCTCTGATAAATAGTGCAGGTCTTAATGCCTACACAAAAACTTGACTTACTCACCTTTGCCCTCAGATCAATACCCATTGAGCCCTATTCCAGGATTATCTACAAGTCTTTTAGGATATCATTTACAAAGGTCAATCCTCTCAGTGTAAGCATATCTTTAGATAACGAATTGATTATAAGCATCAATAGGGATAGTGAGTTGCATAACCCAAACAGCACCACAGCATAATCAATTATGCCAGAAGAACTGGCCAAACCAGTCTTCAAGTCCATACCTGGTGCCCTGTGGATGATATCATTGCCATTCTTCATGTCCAACTTGGTAAACATTATGACTATTCTGAGTCATTCCTAAAACGGTTTAATCATTGACTGATGATACTAGTTAATACTTCTTATAATCAGCATTCGATATTATATATATGAATGAACCGCCCCCTTTAAATTGTTTAAAAACTGGATAAGGCATTAGCTAAAGATAGACTCAATCAGACCCCCATTATCGTTTATCTCTCAGCTGGAGTAATAGATCAAACTCAATTCCCACATGGAGAATTGTTATATGACTTCTAAGTATGTCTTAGCTTCTGGCTCAGGTTTGATTTGATAATCAAACTCTTTGTTCGTTATGATACCAATAATATTTTCCGGAAAGAAAATATGCCAATACTTCTTATATTCTAGTTGAATGCTAAAACTAAGGCCATTTCCACATCTCCCCTGATCATTCCTGTTCGCACAGGCTATACTTTGCCTGCTACCTTTGGCTACTAATTCATCACCAATGATGAATTACGTGAGTCACAAAATGACTAGAAAACATGTCCGCCAGTAGCGCGAGAGCCACTTCTGTATACTCTAAGCATAAGCAATATAGTAAACTTAGAGCTTGGACTATGACTTCATGACAGATCCATCAACCATACTATTTGGTATATCTGCAGGTAGAAACCTAGTTTGATAGAGATAGGCAGCAATTTTGATGGTAACTTTGTTGTTGTAAGGATGCCGTGCCCTGAAATCTGATTGCCATTTAGTGCAGAAATTTCGTGGAACTTTTTGTGACAAATATATGCTGCTGGAGCATTGTGGATCCAGGATATAATGAATTGAGCACAGGCATGGCTTCTATGGAATTGAAATAGGGGCTCTAGATGAGTTTGGTGCTTGAAAAAATAAATGTTGAAGTGTACCATCTAATGTATAATTCTCTTATACTCTGGCAGGGGAGCCAACCTTTGGTTCTTTCCAAGTCTTACCTGACATACATGCTTTGTTGTTTTAAAAGGCATCATATATGTCTTTTTGTAATAAGTATAGTTAAGACTTTACTATCTTGGCTGTGAGATTAGTGGTATTGAACCCTCCTCACGTTTTCTTGAAAATAATTTTAAATTCCTATTCAACTCCTTCATGATTGACATCATAAGTACACAAGTTCAATCAAACCAGACTATTCCTATCATTAATCCCCATGCAAAGTACACATCAATGTAAATTATTAATAATTCTTGTATAACGCAATACACAAGAGAAACTTAACCAAATCCTTTACAGATAGTAATGAAGCAGCCTCTTGCGATAGCATTGATCAGGGAACACATCTAGTCCAATTTCACTACACTAGTACACTTTGCTTAGACTCATAATATAAAGAAGTCAGAGTCAGCCTTATGCTGTATTTATTAATATCCTTTATGGCTTATATAGAGAGTAGCATTGTAATTAACTGTGAATATTGAAGATAATCAACAAACCGGAATAACCTTTGTGCAAATAGGGGTTGTTACGTTGATACAACTATTGTTTGATCCTTCAAGTCAAAGATTGGCGGTCTCAAAGACACCAAGCGCGGTGATGGTTGAAGTGATTGTACTACTACTTCTTGAAGTTTACATAGTTTGATAAACTGACTTTCCTTTCTGGACTGTGAGTATTCTTTGTACCAATAAAGGTCATCAATCGGTATAATAGTAATGTTCAACATTTGATCTCATAGTCTGATTCCTAATTCAGGCAGAGTTTAGAAGTAGTCATTACAGGGTTACAATGTCGCTTATTGAGCTACGCTCTCTCGTTTACTCTCATTAAAAGACACCTGGACTTGTACAGTCCTAAATTTTATAAATTGGTTTTTTGCTTTACAAGTTTATAGTAGAACCATGCAATATCTGCACACTTATTGTAAGTGTTACAAAGCAGGTTAAGCATGTTGATGTGTTGTTCATGGTGTAAGGTCTTTAGCATACAGGCCTTAAAGAATTCAATATTAAGACTAATGCGACCCTTAGCTTTCACAAGAGCCACATTATAACGTAGCTTAGTGGCCAGGTATCTTAGTTCCTGTATAATCTGACCATCAATTCCTCGCTTCATAGTCCAATGCTTTACTTCTTAAAGACTGTGATTTCTATCTCCATAACCACTGAGACCCTAAGCTAGGTTTTTTTCCATATCCTATACTAAGTAGGAAATTCATTGCAGTTATTACAAGTGACTCCTACCAGGTAACCTGTATCATAGCTAGTGTGATTATAGGTGGTTCATAAATATTCCTTTGTAGGCCCTTCCTTAAGGCTGATAACAAGACTGGCTCTTTCGATATCTACCACTTTTTGAACTCTCGATCGTAGTTAGAGTTATTATACGCATGCTACACTAATCATTCCATGTCAAAGGGGTCTCCAGGTAACCACTTAGTCGTAACCTAGCTGCAGCCCTTTGGCGACCTTCAGGTTTTTTTTTATGCTTGTGAAGATAGTTTGTCAACTCTAGAGACTCCTTATAATATCCAAGATTCTGGGAGTAACTCCAGCGAGAGTTGCCTTATAGCAGATATAATTTGGAGGAGGGAATGAAGACCAGGAGGCATATATCTCATAAGCGCAGTAGGTATCACATCCAACTCCTGCTTCGCTTATATGCCGCTTCATACAATCATATTATCACCATCTATGCATAAGTTAGACCCACAAAGCGTATAAGGTTCTCAAAGGCACCTAAGGACTGCTCCAAAATTGGTTTAGAGTGCCCTGGAGGACAGAAACCTTGAGGTGTCCAGGGTGGGGAAAGATGTCTGGTTGCATAATGAAGCTAATCTGTGCCCCACAGATTAAAATATTAAACTTTATATAGACCTGTAATATATATATGCTATTGGGTACCTAAGAAACCTTACATGCTATTTGTTAACATGGCACCTTTAGGTAAATATATCCTAATTTCACAAGGAGACTATGGTAGATTGAGCCTCCTGTTAAATATTACTAGGTGGCCAATACAGTACTATTAAAATCCCCTAAGCCATATTCATATCATGAGATTTTGAGAACTATCAGTAAAGGTCAATTCAAAGGTATAATAATATATAATAGGTGGTTAATGTTGAAATTCTGGAATTCGTTTCATATGTATATTTCCTAGGGTAATATTGTTTATATCTCTGCTTTGATATTTCTAGTTTGCACAGGGAAACCACAGACATCACAACAGCTAGGGTATATTATATTCATATTTATATTTAATGATAATGTTTGAGGATTAATAGGTATATTGCTTATGTTATGTAAGGGATTTCACGGTTATCTTTCCATGTATAGTAACCTTTTGCCGGTCACGTATCAGTTATTATCTTTCTGTTTATTTCGCGAAGACCACTCCAGATTACGCATAGTTTATTGGTATTTCCTTGGTAGTTTTTCAGATTCAAACAGGTTCGCACTTAAGTTTATTACAATATTTGCCCTATTTTGTTACTGAGTACAAGGTGGATACAAACCTGTTGTTAAGAGTAGTTGATTATAAGTGCAAGCGAATCGAACTAGACTTAAATATTTCTTTGTAAATGGAGATTATCAAGGAAGGGTTGTAGGTAAAGAATTTTTGAGCAAAAACGTATGATATTGACAAGATCTCTTCTCCGTTTCTGGATGATAGCTAAAGATTGGGAGTCACTTCGATATTTATATCCCGCGTCTGTGTGTTCGCAGACCACAACCGCTTTACATATAAACAAGTATTTTCTTCCCAACCTTCGTCTCTTAATTCGTGTGTGAACCCACTTTGACCCTGAAACATTCTCTTCCCCACACAGCTAATGGTATAATCAGAGCTCCTGACTTTTCAGTGGGTGTGGACCCACTTAGTCGGAGTTGTAAACCTTCTTTCTGCTGTTAAGATATGGCCGCCCATTTTTGAACCTACCTATAACTTCTAAGAACTCCAGGGGGCAGGTTGGTTGTTGGGCGAGTATGCTACATGCCATCTTATCCGGCTCTGCTGCTGGCTGTCAGGATTACTAGTGTTCACAATCGGAGCAATACCTTCACGTCTTAACTGACTCTCGTTATCAAGTTATTACGATAGGTTCGTTGACCTTATAGGCATCAAGGTGGGCGTCATCGTATTCACGTGGTGTATCGGAGTAGCTTACTTCATTCGTGCATTCATACCCTTGTAGGACTATCCAGACTCTCTTAACTTCAACTGCGTGTCACTCTGCGAGTTCTTAACGGAATCGCTTCCTTGCACTTCTCACTCGTAGCCAAAGAGGCACTCTGATATACCCTGCGAACGGCATCTGTCGGCTGGACGGCGACGATCTACATGGGGTTACAAAGTGTATTCCAAAATCTCTTTTTTCTTATTAGATGAGTAACTGCACAAGGTGCCTGTGTCTAGTCCCAGGGCGAATGCCGTGGCCATAAGAGGGTAATTGCCTATAGAAGTTTAGATTCATGTCGTAGCTCATGAAAAGTCCTGTAATCCTCTTGAGAGTCGATTGTGCCTAACACGAGCTCCCTCCACTGTGCAGTTTCTCCAGAATCGCTTTTCAAAGGTTACACTTTCTTCCGGTACTACATCAAAAATAAAATGAAATAAAAATAAAAAATATAACCCAAACTTAAAGAATTCTTAAATTTTCCAGTCCCGTCTTGAACTCGACTTAGTAGGGTCAAAAACCTAACACATTTGCTTGGCCACACTAGGAAAACCTTTTCCTTGTCATTCAACATCTGCCGCCTTTGTCATATCGGGATTCTCTCTATCAAATGCCTCCACCAATTCTTGTGAATGCATTAAGTGGTTTGGTGGTTCCCAAGTATTTTCATCTACGGAACAACCAGTCGACTGCAAAAAGTACCGTACCTCATTCATCGGTCTGTTCTGACCTACGACACGCCACGTAATAGAGATTATTCCCTCTGCATGATTCTTTTGATTTCCTATTTAAAATCTGATTCGATTAATACTGGCATGCGGGGAGGTTGTTCTCTTGCTGGTCGATTGGATGTTCGATACGGTTCCAACAATGATACCTCGAATATCGGATGAATCTTCCATCTTGGTGATATTTGTAGACTTTTGGCACGTTCACGCTATTTTTCTAATACCTTAAACAGGCTATACAGCTTAGGGGCAAGCTTCTTCGAGGGTCGTTTAGTACACCTGTTTTTTGCATTTAACAAGACCAGGTCCCTAACCTTGATGTCTGGAGGATGCTTAGCCTTTCGGCTGAAATATTTACTCATATTTTCCCGTGTTTGTTTCAACGCTTCACGGGCCTGCTAGTGTATAATTTGCATCCAGTGTGCGTAAAGCTGGGTGCCTGCATTTTGGACTTCATGTTCCTTCATCCATTCTGTTTGTGGATGGAATCCACAGTTTGCGTAGAAGGGTCACATGCCATGCGCGTTCATTACCAACTTGTTGTAGGCATGCTCGGCTAATGGTAATAACTCGTACCAGTCTGTTGGATCATAATTGACAAATTTTCTGAGATATCCTTGCTGCACTTCGTTGGTCCTCTCCGTTTGTCCATCAGTTTGTGGGTGGTATGCAGTTGACAGCTTTCGTTTTATACCTAAAGTATTGCATAGGGATTCTCAGAATTCTCCCGCGAACTTTGCATCTATGTCGGATATAATTTCTGCTGGAAGTCCATGTAGCATCCAGACTTCCCTCTAGCATATGTTTGCAACCTCTTTTGCAGTTGCATTACTTTTCAGACCTATGAAGTGAGCCAACTTTGTAAACCGATCCACAACTACCATAATTTGTGTTCTTCATTGTGATTCTGGTAGTTGTCTGACCAAGTCGGTCAATATGCATGATCAGGCTGCGAGCGAGACTTCTAGAGGCTGCAGTAGACCAAACAGCGCATGTCGTGGGGATTTATTATGTTGACATTCATCGCATGAACATACGTAGTCATTTATCCACGGTGTCAGCCCTCACCAATAAAAGTCACAGTTAACTATTACCAGAGTCTTTCTTGTTCAAAGTCTACAACTACCTTATAGTCGTGGCAACCTTTGGCTATAGTTGTCTGCAGGTGTTCGTTTTCTGGAATCTATATGCTATTCTTATAGCATATCAGTCCTTCAGTTACTTTCCAGAGACTTGGAAATGGTTTGCCCTAATTGGTTAACGTTTCCAATTCCTGCTTGCGTTCCTGCCAATCTTGATCTTTCTAGTATGCCTCTCTGATAGTTTTTAATAATGTCTGGTCATATTTCCTAATATCAACCTTGGACATTATAGGATTAGACATTAGGAGTATCCCTTTGTCTTGTCTTGGTGGATGGTCTATTCAATCTTGACACTCATTTTCGGCCCGGTCGGCTTGCAAGTATGCAACGACTACCTGGATCTTTGTTGCAGCTGATCGTTTGGGTGATACATCTGTGCTTCAAAATCTGCCTTTCCCCATTTCAATTTCTCCTATTCCGTCAATTTCTATTGCTTCAACAATGTTTATGTTCTCAATGATCATTTGAGCCATTCGGTCCCTTTTGCGAACCTGGTTTTCTTTGTTTCCATCGTTCATAATGATAACCTTGACTTCTCTGGTGTAATCAGTGTCAATCACTCCTCTGCCAATGCCAGTCCCAAATTTAGTGGCCATTCCAATGCCTTTTGCCAACCGTACATATCTTCTATTTGGTAATCTAACCAAATTCCAGTTTCCCCAAACAATTGTCTGTTGGCCGGAATTATATAGTCGTCTAGTCTGTATAGGTCGTGTCTCGCTGCTAGTCAGGACCCTTTTGTAGGCATTCTTGCTTTTGGAGTTAGAAATTTTATTCGCAAGAAATCAGTAGACTCTGTGCCATTTACTTTTTTCCTCCCTTTCTGGCTGATTTAAGTGCAGTAGTGTGATTTGAAGTGTGAAGGCTGGAGTATTGACTGTTTGCTATGCGTAGCTCCCTCCTCTGCAGGGTACTCCGGGCGTCGGCTTAGTGCATCTGGCTTGCTCCCTCATTTTCCCGCTCGGTAGACAATCTTGAAATTGTAGTTTGCTAATTACGGAGCCTATCGCCTTGCCATGGATTCCATACCTTGGTTGTAAGGAAGATCTGAAAGTTCTGGTGATCAGAGTTGACAGTTACTGGTTTTTCTGTTCTGACCAGATACTGTGTCCACTCTTTAAGGCCCTGTTCGGTTGGAACAGTTGCCTTCTGTTCCCTCATACAAATGACCGTTCCCTCCTGTTCCCCTTCCGTTACAAAATTTGCAAACGGAACTGGCGTTTGGCAAAACCCTTCCATCCCAAAACAGCCGTTACAGAATGGTCACCTTGCCATTCAACGATACCCATAATACCATAGTTGCTCCATAGAAATGTGATATGAAAACTGTTACCAAATTGTAGCTTAATTATTTTTTATACTGATGAATATTCACAACTCTCCAATTGAAACCAACAACACAATTTCGATAATGAATAATGCAATTATTCAAAGGCAGATTCAAATCACTATCAGTATTGCCATTTATGCTCATTTATTTCTTTCAAACCAGCCAGTACATACGTCTATACGCTCAGGTCGCCAATATACGAAGGAAATTCTTCAAGCACATCCGCGTCGTGTACTTGAACTTATCCGAATGCCTATTACAACTTTGTTAGATCTTCGTGACTGGGTTATTGAACCTGGACTCCTTCAGTTAACGCGCCATGTCTCTATTGAGGAGCAGCTTATCATGTTTTTATTAATAGTCGGTCATGGAAGGAAAAATAGAGAGACGCAGGAGGTGTTTCAATATAGTGGAGATACAGTCTCACGGTAGGTAGATCTTATATTGAAAAATAACACATTTTGAAAAATAACATGCTGATAATAGGTTAGACACTTTCACCGCATTCTACGGGCTCTACTGCCATTGTATGAGACCTTTGTTCGCCCTCCAGCGGATAACATCCCAGCCAGGATTCGCAAAGACTGGGGGAAGATGTCATATTTTAAGAATGTACGAGGAGCAATCGATGGCACACATGTGTTAGCTCATGTTCCAATTCAACATCAGGCTACATATCGAAATCGTAAGGGTGCCATCACTCAAAATGTACTGGCTGGATGTAGTCTGGACATGTACTTCTTTTATGTTTATCCTGGATGGGAAGGTTCAGCAAATGATGCTCGTGTGCTTGAAAATGCGGAGCTTAACGGATTTCCCAGAGCAGAAAATGCTGTGTACCTAGCAGATGCTGGATATGGTCTTTGGAAAGGTTTTCTTACACCCTATCGAACAGTACAGTACCATCTTAAGGAACAAGCTCGTGCCCCCCTCCGTCCACAAACCAAAGACGAACTATTCAACCTCCGCCATGCTCAACAGAGAAATGTTATTGAACGAATCTTTGGAGTTCTGCGCCGCCGATTTCGTATACTAGATACTGGCCCAGAGTACACCATTGATGTTCAAGCGAAGCTGATTCTAGTTTTATGTGCTGTGCACAACTTTATTCGCCATCGTGCGAATGGTGAAGAGGATGAGTTTTACAAGCAAATTGATATCAATCAGAATGATACTGACTTGGATATTGATAATGAGTTGGACTTGACTGATAATATTGAGCAAATGCATGGCAGTAGTCGTTCACAGGATATGAACTAGATGGCAGAAGAAAGAGACAGACTGGCTACACAAATGTGGATTGACTATGTAGACTATCAGAACAAACAGAGAAGAAACTAGCCAGTATAATACAAGTGTCAAGCCTAATGACTTTCAATTTGACCTCTAAGCAACATTTCCTCGTCTTCTCCCCCATCTAGAGCCACAAAAATCTCTGCCTTAACAGAATTTTCAAAAATTGCATATCCAGCAAGAAACTCCCCCATTAACCAGCCGGCTTTCCCTTTGTAATTTTCCCGAAGCTTTGTAACTGCCTGTCCAACAATAGATGTAGAAGTTGGAAGGGTGATAGGAGTTGCAGTCATCTTCTCGATGGCATTCACAAGACAGCCCGAGGGAGTGTCTTGGCGTGGACGAATACGGCCTAAGGGCATCAATGGGTTGACATCATCAATCTTCCGTCTCTTGACTGTATTGGTGTTCTCAGGAGCTTCAGTATGATCAGAATCAAACTGGTCATCTTCGTGCATGGTGGATTCGATATCGATAGGTTGTTGTTGACTAAATCCAGCTTTGGGATAGATCGCCCCTCGTCCAGCAGCCTGAAAACCTTCCACTATCTCTTCCAATTCTGCAATATTTCCCATTGGCTTATCTCGAAACTCGCGAATTGCTGGTTTTCTTTGGATCTCGGCATCCCAAACATCATCCGGTGCTGTCACTGTACCCGTTATTGGGTCAAATCCAAATCCACTCATTTCTTTCAATCTTGCCCAAATCTTCCATTTCCTTTTCAAGCTTTCCAGCTTTCCCAGACATTTATCTCCAGTCAGAAGTACTCCATATCCAGAGACAGTTCGAACTGTTTCTGCAATCTCATTCCATACTTCTTTCTTGAAACCGTTATCAGACCTTTTGCCACATCGGATTGCTTGAACGAGCTCTCGTAGTAAAACGGTTGTCATTTCTTGAGACCAGTCGTCAGGACGCATTCGTGGTTTTCGTTGCTTTGATATCTTTTGACCAAAGGATGAAGGAACCGTAGTGTTGTCAGAAATAATAATAGGATTCTCAGAGTTTAAGCTATTTATTTCTGTTAGCAATAATAATAAATTTATCACTCTTGAACAAGCAGCTTACCTTGATTGACTACTAGAACAAATCCCAGATGGTAAAGAGACTGATACTGCTTCCTGGGGGAATACTGGTGACAAATTGTTGAAAGACATAGCCAGAACGGTGGAGAGATGAAGTGTGAAAGGCTGACTCAGTCTCAGGATAAATTCTGCAAGGTTGGCTGAGCAGAGTACCGGTGGTGAATCACAGGGGTGGGTGCTGGAGTGGTGGGTTTGAGCTTGAATTCTCGATTTGGAAGGTTTTGTAGGTCGAAGAAAGGTCCAGGCAAGAGCTTTCCCTGAATGTGGTCTTAAAATTCATTCAAGTAACGAGGCTCCCTTGTTAATAAGAAAACTTTCAAAGGGCAACAAGGTGTTTGTTTTGATGCCATGAAAAGTTACCCTGATGGCAACGAACGGTTGACCGTTTCCACAGATCACACCGTTTCTCAACCGAAAGATTGACCACACTTCCGTTCCAACCGAACAGGGCCTAAATGCTTCCGGAATCGCCAATAGTTCCTTATCATGGATCTCATAATTTCGCTTAGCTGGGCTCACCCTCCATGAGTGGAAAGCCACCTGGTGTTGCTTTTTATCTTTAAAGTGTCAGAGGACGCATCCTAGAACAAAATTACTAGTATTTCTTTCATTAATAGTTTCTCTGTCAGGGTAGATATGAGAGAGTATTTGGGCGGATATGAATCTTGTGTTAAGTTCTTCACATGCCCCATCTTGTTCCGGCCCCCTGCTGTAATTTTCTGATGTTGATCTTTAACATTTCAGTTCCTGGTTTGCAGATTTTGGAGAAATCCTTAATGAAACGTCGGTAAAAATTTGCAAAGCCACTGAATATTTGTTCCTCCTTGACTGAACTTGGTACCTTCCAATTTTTTATCCAGTCGACCTTTCCTTCACTCATGGTGACTCCATCAAAGGCCACAATATAACCCAAAAGCTCCTCTGTTTTGACATGAAAAACTGACTTGGTGGTTGATACAGGTAGATCATATTCTTCCCTGCGAGAGAGGACCTTTCTGACCAAGTAAAAGTGTTCTTCCTTGGTCTTAGAGTAAATCAGAATGTCGGCCATGTTTACCACTACTCCATGATCTAAAAATTCACGCTGAATTTTATTCATCATGGCCTGGATGGGGCAGGCTCATTCACCAGCCCGAAGAACTTTAATTTCTGTTCAAAGAGGCTGGATCAGGTCCGGAATCTGTTTTCCACTCATCTACGTACATTATACTTCAGAGGTGATAGCTATCTTTTAATTCTAGCTTCGTGAATATTTGGGCCACAGCCACACAGACGTGGAGCTTGCTCATTAGGGGTAGCGGATATTTCTTGGCCACCGTTAGCTTAAATAACTCTCTGTAGTCCACACTTAGCCTCATTGAACTGTCAGGTTTAGGGACAAAGAAAATTGCTGCCCCTGCCGGAGTTTTGCTTTCCACGATTTTGTCTTGCTCCTGCATTTTCTGCAGGTATTTGCTAAGTAAGTCCAGCTGGTGGGCTGACATAGGATATATCGGGCCCCATGGCAGTAATGCGCCTGGTATTTAGTCAATGGCGTGGTCAAAAGTTCTACTTCCAGCTAGTTTTTCTGCAGCTTCTGGTGCAAAAACCCTCTTGCTTTCATGATATTCCAGAGGTATTTGCAGGATCTTCGTTAACTCAGGAGGCGATGCTATTTTGATTCTGGCAATATATCGTGCTTCCGGGTCGTACTCCATTGTCTCGTCCCTTTCAAATATCAGGTCTATGCCTCCATCATTAATATGACTTTAGAATTTTTCGTCTTTAAATGTCTATTTTTACGCATCTTCAATATGCCTTATGGGATGTTCTGTATGCCACCATCCATATGGGATGATAAGGTCATATTTGCCGGCATTGGCAATTTAACAGGAGATGTGAGATCGGGGTGCATTGCTTCTGATCTCTAACTGAATAGTAGGTGAGTAGTGATTTGCCTAATTTTGTGGTGTAGTTCCTTCAAAGGTTTAGATCCTGAGTCTAATAGAACACGAAACGGGATCCCTTCTCCTATTGCTTCAATGGTTGCCCTACCTGTGGGGCATTAATATTAAGGCAGGGCAGGTAGTACAGTTTTATTTCTTTTATTAGGGCCGCTAGGAGCCTGTGGAGGTCTTTTGTATATCATTTTCGTTGTTATGGTAACTTAGGGTGTTTGTTAACATGCCCGAATGGTTTAGGCTATTTAAGCCTCCTTAGATAAACTAAAATATCTATGCTTGGTGTACTGGGCTGCCCACTACTAGTGGTCTTTACCTCTTGCCGAAGGGTTCCCATACACCTGCCATTTGCCCTTCCTAACTGGAGCCGAACTCATATTATTAGGTGGTATTCAGGGGATTCTTCACGCATCGCCTCGTTTAACACCTTGAGTCTATCATGCCTATCCTGTTCACAAAGGCGGAGTACAGGTTGGGGATGGAGTCACCTCGTTCGCTTTAGCGTATAGACTAGGTAGCCGTACTTACTGATTCTCTTCCAGTTCATTTTACTTGATGTGTGAAATCCAGATCCGTTTCTCCAAATATTCCGTTGTCCAGCCGATCTGTAATAAATTTAGTTCCTAGAAGGCTTCTCACGATCCAGGCTAGAGTTATTTCCCCTTGTCATTCTTATGGAGTCCCTTTTCAGGGCTGGTCTGTTCACTCTTCCTTGGATCTCTTGTAAGCATTTAGCGCTTTATAAAGATGGGGGTATGGTTGACCATCTTCCGTACTGAGGTCCAATATATATCAATTACGGCGCTCCGCTTACTTCCTTTTGAGTTTTAGGTTCCCTGCGTTAGACCTGGACTACCACAAGCTGCCGTCCAAGCTAATCGCTTCCTGCTGGCCTGTCATTCCTAGGTCCGCTATACTCATGTAGATCTGCACTGATTTTGTTATACACGCTTTGTTTTAAGTTTTCCACGGAGGAGCGCGGAATAACCGCTAGTAGGACCTTCCAGTAGTTGAGCCCCCTTGTTGATATCGGTTTCAGTAAGGGGTCTATCACCGTGTACCCGGTCGCCGTTGATACCAGTGCCTGAAAACCCATTTTAGGTTTCATACATGTGATCCATCCCAAATCTTCGGCTGGTTGACTTGGTTCACACTACTTGTGGGTACTGGTTGCCCCTTTGTTATTAGGGATCGTCGATATTGTGGGTTGAAATTTCCCTGTTTATGTCCTATTACCAATACTTGTGCCTGTTGCCATCAGAACTTGCAAGTATGGTTGGCCAAAGTGCAAAGGGTCAATCAAATGGCTTTCCTTCGCGTTTCAATTTTGCCCTTAAGGATTGCTTTATGAGCTTCAACCAAATTTGTTTACCAAAACCTTTCCTTCTGCGCTGGCTTTTTTCCCTTTTTCCACTTGTTTTTTAAATTTGTAGGCAGCTTATTCCCTACCGTATAGGTTTATCTCTTTTTCATTTCCATCAGTGGTCTGGCTAGATTTTAATTCCTCCTCCCCTTTTCTTTTCTGGGAGGAACTTTCTCATGGTTATTTTTTCTGAATCGCCCTTGTTGTTCCTTGAATGATTCTCACGCTTTGGTAACACTACAAACTGCCTTGATCCATTCGCAATCCAAGTCATTATTTTCATATCATAGCGTACACATGGCTTCAATAGGGAGTTGCCACTGAATTATAGTTTTCCAAGCGATACCAGAAACTTCTGCCTCAATGTTGTGGTTACCCATGGTGAGGAGATACTTCTCTATATCCCCTGTATACCGTTCTTTGCCATCTCCTCAGAGGCTTTTTGTGCCTTATGCAGTACTGAGAATCGTTCTGTATCTTCGGCTCGGAAAGTGATCCAGAATTCATAACCCTTTTGTTTTGGGAATCCAAGGTCCCCTGTCATTTTCTTCCTATAAGTTATCTAGATAGGGGCCACATTGGTTACTTCCATTCTTCATAATGCATACTTGATGTATTCTTCATCGTTTTCCCATTACCCTGGGTTTCTCCCAAAGTTGTCCACGCACTTTTTATAACCATACTCGCAAATGCTGCGTAGGCTTATTCTAAAACTTGACTGGTGGACACGGTTGTCTGGGGTTGGTCATTGACAAGGCTTGCCCTGGTCGGTTAACCCATGCGTCTGCTTCCGATTCGAACTTACTGCCAGGCAAGGCTCTTCGTGATAGCTTACCAACTGATCGTTAGGGGCCACCACCATCATCAGACCTAGTGGCATTATCTCCAGGGTTGGGTTCATTCGGCGGTTGGGGCGGTGGTTGTTCCTTTCCCCCATTTCTGTTTCCATCCTCTCGATCCACGGCTTTAACCTTGTCTCTACGGGGAATGAACCGAATCTCTTCTCTGCCTGCGGCCTTGGTTCGTTTTTCCAAGCTCTCATTTTACATTCGCTGTGGTGCTTCAGAGTCCCATATGCTTGGTGGGTCCCTCGAAACTTCTAGTTGCACTCGAGTTTCGTTCATCTGAGTCAACATTCAACTTAGTGGCTAGGATGCGGCCTTCTGTCTGACAATATAGGCCTCACTTTCTGCACGCTCCTTTTCGTGGCCCTGGTGAAGTCCTCGTAACTGCTCCTTGATCCACTCATGTTCTTTTTGTGCGGCCACTTATCTTTGAAGGAGTTCTTCTTTTTGCCTTGCCAACGCCTGTTCTAGCTGGCGGTCTTGATCCAGCGACTCTTATCCTGTTGACCTAAAGATAGCATGAATTTTAATACTTACCGCTTCATCGTGTGTAGCCCGTTCTACCAGCACCCGCAACTTTGCCTCCAACCGTTTGGTGGTTGCATCTTGAAGTTTGGCGCTTTCAGTTGCTAACATTACAAGTCCCAAATTGACTATTTTCAACTTATAGCCAGTGATTTGTTCACTATGGGTTATCCATTGAGCATCGTGCTGGAGTTGTTTTGCCTGATCATAAGCTTAACCAGATAGTTAACCGTAGGTCAGATGTTGCACATCAACTGATTCCCGTAGGGTACTTTCGAAGTAGCTAATTACCTGGCCTATGCGTTCCGCCCCTCTTTCCAAAGCTGGATTTCAGGCGTCGGGGGGGACGGGGATTGCCTTATCTAGTTCCCGGGGCTGACTTTCTGACTCCACTTGGCTATGACAGGTGGTGGAGTGCCAAAGGTGACCTGGAGCGTCTAGGTGCATTATCACTTCAAACCAGAGAAACTGGTTTTAGGTAAGACTTGTCTTGGTCTGTGTCGAGAGTCAATTGTCGTACCATCTCATTTTATTGACACTTTGGATATTTTCCTAGTCTCGAAAGAGATGGGCTGAAGGACGGGGAGGAAAAGCTGAAAGAAGTGGAGGTTCCTTCGTCTTCAGTATCGTATTATTGAAATAGCTTCCACATGAACGTGGGACGGTAAAAGTATTTGTAAATTTCTTAGAAATCTGGTTCAGTCGGGACGAGTAAGGGCTCGGTAAACCAGAAGGGTTCGTGAGGGGTTTAGAATTTTAACCTCTGGGAGGGAGTCCTGAAGTATTTCTTCCAAAGAGGAGATGTATTTTGAGGGACATGGTTCGAGCAGCAGCTCGTTGGGCGAGTGGAAAGAGCTGTGAGCTTATATGATTGCAGAAGTATGACTTGGAGGTGTCCATTCATTATTTAAAGAGCCTGGGTAACTAGGTGAAATATCAATATACGGTTAAGGGTAGTCGATTCTAAGGGCTACAGAATCGAAGTAGGCTTAAAAGTTTCTTCGTAAAGGGTGATTGTCTTGGAAGGCTCGCAGGTCAAGACTATTGGGTAAACACTTATAATATTGATAAGATCTCTTCTCTGTTCCTTGATGGTGACGAACGCTAGCGAGGCACTTCGATATTTATACACTCCATCAGAGTGTTCGCAGACTACATCTGGTCTACTAATAAACAAGTATTTTGTTCCCAACCTTCGTCTCTTAATCTGAGAGCGAACCCACCTTGACTCAGAAACTTTCTCTTCCGCCACACAGCTAATGGTATGATCGGAGCTCATAATTTCTCTGAGTGTGAGGAACCACTTAGTCTAAGTTGTCAACCTTCTTTCGGCTGTTAAGATATGCCTGCCCATTTTGGAATGTACCAATAACTTCTTAGAACTCCAAGGGGCCACCTTGGTTGTTAGCCGAGTATGCTTCATGCCCTCTTATCCGACTCTGCAAGGGGCTTACAGGATGACTACCGTTCACGATCAGGACAATAGCTTCTCGTCTTCACTGCCTCTCCTTATCAACCTGTTCCGATAGGTTCGTTAACCTTTTAGGTATCATGGGGGCGCCAGCGTACTCTCGGTGTGTATCGGAGTAGCCTACTTCGATCGTGGATTCATACCGATCTATGACTACCACTGCTCTAATAACTTCAACTGGGTCTAACTCTGCGAGTCCTTGACGGAATCGCTTAGTTCCACTTCCCAGATGTAGCCAGAGAGGCCCTCACGTATACCCTGCGGACAGTATCCGGTAGTACGGATGGCAACAACCTATATGGGGTCACTAGATGTATTCCAATTACTCGTTTTCTTAGTAGACGAGCAATTGAACAAGTTACCTGTGTCTACTCCCAGGGCGAACACCGGGGCCGCAGGAGGGTAATTGCATGTAGAGTTCAGATTCATGCAGTTCCTCCTGAAAGGTCATCTAATCCTCTTGGGAGTAGTTAGTGCTTAACACCAGTACAAATAACTGGTTGCCACCTACTTTGTTTTAGTTAATTAAGGACAAGAACTACTACCAATTTACCTTCTTACTATAATACTGCTCAAACAACCGTGCACATAGTATTCTCTTAATACTGTGGTTTATTTTTGTACTCATGCTATAAGATTGTGCCAACACATATAATTTAAGCAGATTATGAGCCCCGTACATTTATAGCTATACGACTACAATTACACGCTACACTCTTCTACCACGAAACGAATTCCTTCCGAAACGAATCAAACCACTTTCACTGAAAAATATTGTGTGTAACAAGGAAACATTATCACTCGAAACGAAATATCGGTCGAAACGAAACATCGTCCGAATCGAAATTTACTTGATAAATAGATCCGAAAAGCTCTAGGCGCTCATCGCTAAAGTCTGAGCTTTCCTCCCTTATAGAATCAAAGTTTATACAGATAGAGCCATTTTCTTGCTGCAACCACTCCACTAGTGCAAAGCAATGTACCGGTTCTTGGTAAGCAAAGTCACTTTGCCTTTAGCGCGCAAAAATGGTCAAGGCAGAAACCAACGTTCCTCCTTCCGAAACTCCGTCACCAAACCCCAGATCTTATGCCAACAACTCTAAATGTAGTTTGGCACTAAGTTTCAAATTGAGCTCTATCACAAAGCTCACTGGCCCACATAACTACCGGACCTGGCAAGATATCTCAGAATATGTCCTTACATGATATAATTGCTGTGATATAGTAACGGAAAAGGAAACTATACTAGAGGAAGAAGAGGACAATGGTGGAAATAATAACTCTGCGAGATTTGAAGAATTTTGCGATCGATACCTATGGTCATCTGCCTACTTGGTTGAAACAATTAACCCGAAATGGCTTATTTTGTTGGCAACACACAAAATACCCCCCACCATCTGGAAAGCGTTGCAAAACAAATTTGCTAGTGAAAACAGCACATCCTTCTTCGAAAAACTCCACGATGTCCTCAATACCAAGTACGATACCTCTGCAGCTTTACCAGACCATATCAACAAGTACGAAACATTCAGGAATCAAATGCAAGACCATTGCTCCTCCTCCTCTGCCGATGACCGTATTGCTCTACGATTTCTATTCAAATCGGTATTCGAGTCACCCGCAGCCAAAGCAGCACTTCTTCTCCGCTCCCTTCCTTTGTCGATAAGCAAAATCGTCGTGAACCTCCAAATCAAGGGGGACCTTACCTACGACCGTGTTTACAAAAGGTTGTTGGACATGAGACCCTCTGTTAGCCCTGAGGACGACATAGCGTATAAAAGTACTGATGTCAAAGGAAAAGCAAGGGAATATTTACTGAGACATACGTCTAAATCCAAGGAATGTACATACTGTAAGAACCATTACCCCACTGCTCGCGCGGAGGGACATACCGGTTATGAGCGTGATAAACCTAAGGGCGATAACCAAAAGAAGAAGGTAAAGAAAGTTCCTAATACAGCAAATATCGGCAAAGAAGATATATCAGAACCGGTCAGTACATCCACATCCATCCTCTCTACGCCTAAGACTCTTCACCCACACAAGTGGGTAATCAATACAGGCGCAAGCTCAACCAAGACAAGCAACCTAGACCTACTTTTAAACTTTGAAGTAAGTACTGGGACTTTTAAGTTCAGTGATGATTTGGTAATAGAATCATGTGGCCCAGGAACTGTCATGCTCATGGCCAAAACTTCAAACAGACATGTAGCACCTATATTGCTTAAACATGTTCTCTGGGTTCAAAAGTTAGGTCAAAGAAACTTGTTATCATGGCATGCTATTGTTTCTTTAGGGAAGCGTTTTTGGATGCATAGTAAAGGGGCGGATATGTTTGTATACAGGGAGATTAAAAGAGAAGTAATATGGGGGAAGCTTGACGGTCAAGATTATATTGTGCAAGAAGAAAAAGTAATGGCGAACAAGATGACCTACCAACAATGGCATGAAGTCTTCGGACATCCTTCAATTCCTACCTCAAAACTACCAACTACTCGGAAAATCCAACTATCCTAGAAGTTTCGAATGACTGGCTTTGGGAAACCTACAACACTCCTAAACATCTAGAATGCAAACCCGAATCTACAGACAAAAGATCTGAAAATCCGCATGATTTAATCCACTCTGATCTTAGTGGAAAACTTTCTATCCCTTCCTTTGCAAACTCCTGGTAATATGTCACCTTTATCGATGATTGTCCACAGTACACCTGGATTTATCATCTAAAAGGTAAATCCGATACTGTTAAAATATTCAACCAATATATCAAATAGAGACACACCTAAGACAACCCTACCATTAAGCGATTCAGGACCGATAATGGAGGAGAATAAGTCAACAAAGATATGACAACCATGTTTGAAAAACTAGGTATCATACATGACAAAATACGTCCTAACTATGATGAATCTAATGGCGTTGCCGAACGGGACAATAGGACCATTATGACATCTACATGCTTTATGTTATCAGGTCTAACACCGCGATTATGGGCCGAAGCAGTTACAACAGCTTTATACATCTGGAAACGCCTCCCTAACAGATCCAAAAGTAAACCTACGCGCTATGAATTTCTCTACAACTAGAAGCCGTTAGTAAACCACCTACGCCACTACGGGACCAAAAGCTTTGCTCATATACTTGTGGAGACCAGAAAACCAGTAATAAAGTTACAGCCACAGGCCAGAGAAGGATACCATGTTGGATATACTTCCTCCTGCAAGATATACTGTATATACATACCATCATTGCACAAGATTTCAAAAACGCGTCCGCTCCAATGGACAACCAAGATTATACTACCTCTTGATCCCAAGGAACCTCCACTCTCAACAGAGACCTTTCTAACAGTCTACCCACCCTCCTAGCAATTAGCACCGGCACCCGATAAGGCTCTACCACAGGAAGCAAATAACTAACCAACCATTGAACTACATCCTCCTTCACCGCCTGAACATTCTCAAGATTATGACGGTCCCCAAACTCAAAGAAGAAACACTGTAACCTCCTGTACAGAAAGTACAACCGGAAAATCCTTCTGAGATAGGGACCAAATCTGGCAGAACAGTTCCCCCACCACATTACTTTAGCCTAAATGTCACTGTACTATCTGACGAGGATCCTATAATCTACACCCAGGCAGTAAACAGCTCGGATAAGGAACAATGGACCCAGTTAATGGACGAGGAAATAAAGGCAATTGAGAAAAGTTGAACTTTCAATGAAGTAGATAAACCTACAGTACGTAAGATTATTGATAGTAAATGGGTCTTTAAGACCTAGCGAAATGCTTATAGTACATTAGAATGGCACCATACAAAGTCTGTTGCCAAAGGATTCAAACTTGTACCAGGTTTTGACTTTGAATATACTTTCGCTCCAGTAATCCGATATGAATCACACAGCTTCCTTCATCCAATATGTGCTAAAAACTAATAGCAACCACCCAATTCGATGTCTAATCTGCATGCCTTTTTGGTAATCTGTAAGAACAAGGCTACATGCGACTGTTTCCTGGGTTCGGTAATGGAGACAAAGTATGGCTACTTAACCTATGTCTCAATGGACTTAAGCAATCTGCTAACGAAAGGTACATTCACCTCACAAGATACTTAATATGCAAAGGTTTTGCGACATCCGCCCTTGACCCATGCATCTTTGTTTACACTAAACAAGATATAAGCCTATCGGTTTTTGTTGTCGTTATCCCTATATACTCGGCAAATACCCCTCAAGCTACTTCTCTCATGGAAGACCTGAAAACGGCATTTGAGATTACGGACTTCAGGTAAGCTACATTCCTACCTGCCCTACACATCACCTATACAACAGACGGGATACATCTTACTCAGTAATGACACATCAAGTCAGTCCTTCCGCGATATAGTATGGAAAACCCGCGGCCACTCTCTACCCATTACCCAAGACATTCAATTACTGCAAGCGACAGTGGATGAACAGATACCGGACATGTCCATATACCAATCGATAATAGAATAACTTATGTACCTGACAACTGGTGACAGACCCGATTTAGTGTATACAATATCCTTTCTCTCTCAATTATCTTCCTGCCTGACTGTAATCTACCTAAAGGCTGTAAAACAAGTTCTTTGGTACATTCTGGGTACAAAAGACATTGGACTCTTGTCCCTATGTACAACTACAAACGCTATGAACACCTATGTGGATGCGGAATTTGCAGCTTGTCTTGATACCCCCCACTCCTTCTCTAGATATATTATTCTCTTTAACAATGCCCGTATATAGTAGTGGTCAAAGAAACAAGTATCAGTCGCAACATCTACTATGGAAGTGGAATACGTTGCTATGTCCCTAGCTGCAAGGCAAATCCAATGGTACATCAAAGGTCTTAGTGACATTCAGCTAACACCTCTGATCGCTTTACATGCCAATAATACCAGCGCAAACTTTCTGGCAACCAACTATCAACTACATAAACAGACAAAACATATCAATATCCATTTTCACAAAATATGAAAAAAGATGGATAACGGTTCTTTCACACTCTGGAAGCTTGTGTTATCAGAAAATCTTTGCCACCTTTGTAACTAGCTACTTCCGAAACGGGCATATAAACGGATGATGAGATTATTGGGCCGTAGATAATGATGGAAGTGTAGAAATTCTTCAATTCGTTTCATATGTATATTTCCTATGGTAATATTGTTTATATCTCTGCTTTGTTATTTCTAGTTTGGTCAGGGAAACCACGGACATTACTCCAGCTAGGGTATATCATATTCTTGGTTATATTTCATGATAATGTTTGTGAATTAATGTGTATATATCTTATGTTAGGTACGGGATTTCTCGGTTATCTTACCATGTATAGTGACCTTTTACCGGTCATGTATGAGTTGTTATCTTTCCGTTTATTTAACAAACCCCACTTCAGAATACGCATAGTTTATTGATATTTCCTTGGTAGTTTTTCAGGGTCAAACATGTTCGCACTTAAGTTTTTTACAATATTTTACTTTTATTGTTAATGAGTACATGGAAGATACGCCCCTGTATAAATAGCTGGTTGCCTCCTACTTTATTTAGTCAATTAAAGACAAGAACTAGTACCAATCTACCTTTATACTACAATACTACTTATACAAGCTTGCACATAGTATACTCTTAAAACTGTGTTGTATTTTCGTCCTCATGCCATAATATTGTGCCCATACCTATAATCTTTATAGATTATGAGTAAGGTCTATCCAAAGCTATACGACTTACACTTAGACACTATTCTCTTTGACAATTAATCAAATTCCTTCCGAAACAAAGCAAACCGCTTTCTATAAAAAATATTTTATATAACTAGGAACTATTTTAGGTCGAAAGAAAACATCAGTAGAAACGAAACCTCGTTCCCAAAACGAAACATTCTTGATGAAACATTCTTGCCAACTCTTTAAAACAGTCTTGGCGCTCCTCGGTAATGTACCAATTTTCCTCCAACACTAAATCCGAGTTCTTACAGCGAGTACAATTTCCTAGCTGCAACTAATCCAAAGTCCTTATCAAAGTACAGGTAGTTACCCCCCAAAGTTACTTTGACTTCACTGAGCAAAAATAGTAATTGCAGAAACCACCTTGCCTCCTTCTGTACCTCTGGCACCAAACCCCAGATCTTATGCCAACAACTCCAAACGTATTGGTGTACGCAGTAACAAATTGAGCTTCATCTCTAAGCTCACAAGCCTGACAACTACCAAACCAGGGGAGATATCTTGGAATATGTCCTTACTTTGTATAATTGCTGGTACATACTAATCGAAAAGGCAACTCTACTAGCGGAAGAAGAGGACGAGGATGGGAATAATACCTCCTGGAGAATAGATGAATATCGCAAACGATAGCAATGGGCCTTGGCCTACTTGCTTGAAATGATTGACACCCCCTTGCTTTTATTGTTGGCCACCTACAAAACACCAGCCGCCATATGCCAAGCGTTCCAAGATAAATTTGTATGAGAAAGCACCACCTCCATGTTGAAAGAACTCAAGGCTCTCCTCGATACCAAGTACGATACCTCAGCACCTGTTGCAGACCACATCAACAAGTACAGTACACTCAGGAATCAAATGCAACTCAGTTGCTCCTCCTCCTCTGCTAATGTCCAACATGATCTACCAGTTGTATTCAAATGGGTATTAAAGTCCTCCAAAGCCACTGAGGCGGATCTTGTCTACTCCCTTTTCGAGTCGATTACTAACATTATCGACTACCTCCAAATCAATCAGGACCTTACCTATGACCATGTCAACAACAGGTTCTTGGCATGAGACCCTCTGTTAGCCCTGCGGAAGACAAAGCATATAAAAGTGCTGATATCTAAGCAAAAGGAAGAGAACCTCCCCTGGAGACCGCGGACACATCCCAGGAATGTACCTACTCAAGAAGCATTAACCCACTGCTTGCGCTGAGTGACATACCTGGAATGAGTGTAATACACTCTAGGGTGACAACTAAAAGAAGTAGGACATGAAAGATATTAGGTCTGTAAAGATCCACAAAGAAGAAATATTAGCACTAGTCAGGACAACCACATCCCTCCTCTAGATGAAAAAGACTCCTCAATCACATAACTTGGTAATCGATACAGATGCAAGCACACCAAGGTTGAGCAACCCAGATCTTCTTATAAACTTTAAACCAAGTACATGGACTGTTACGTTATACAATGATTCGCTACTAGAAACATCTGGCCGAGGAACTGTCAAGCTCATGGCAAAAACTTCAAATTGACATGTAGCACCGGTATTCCTTAAACATGTTCTTTGAGTTTCCAAGTTAGGTCTAAGTAACTGGTTGTTATAGCGTGCTATTGTATCTTTGGGGAATGGTTTTTCTTTGCGTAGTAAAGGGCCGGATATGTTTGTATACAGGGAGAATACAAGAGAAGAGATATGGTTAAAGCTTGATAGTCAAGATTATGTTGTGCAAGAAGAGCAAGTAGTGGCGAACAAGATGACTTACCAAAGTGGCAAGAAGCCTTCAGATATCCTACACCATGCTCCCTCAAAAGTACCAACTACTCTGACAAACCAACTATCGTTCAAGGACCGAAAGACTGGTTGTGTCAAAACTGGATTACGTTCAAATCAACAATAGCAAACCGAATCTAAAGACAAAAGATGTGAAACTCCCTATGATTTAATCCACTCTGATCTTAGATGCAAATTCTCTACCCCTTCCATTATAAACTCCGGCTACTATATCACCTTTATTGATGATGGTACAAGATACACCTGGATTTACCATCTTAAAGCCAAATCTGAAACCGTTAAAGTATTCAACCAATTCATCAATAAATGACACTCACTGGACAATTCTACTATTAAGCGATTAAGGACCGATAACGGAGGAGAATATGTTAACAAAGATATGACCACCATGTTTGTAACACTGGGTATCATACAGGACAAAATACCTCCTTACTGTCCTGAATCTAATGTCGTTGCCTTAAGGTACAACTGGACCCTTATCCCATCTACACGCTCACTGTTAGCAGGTCTTTGACAGTGTTTATGGGCCAAAGTAGTTACAACAACTGTATACCTCCGAAACATCCTCACTAACAGAACAATAGGAAAACTAACGCAGTATTAATCTCTCTATAACCAGAAGCCAGAAATAAATCAGCTACGACCCTTCGGGACCAAGGGCTTTGTACATATACCTGAGGAGATCAGAAAACCAGGAGACGGGTCCCAGCTCGGGGTCATACAACGATACCTTATTGGATATACTTGCTCCAGCCAGATGGACCGTATATATATACCATCTTTGCACAAGATCTCAGAAACGCCTCAGCTCTGCCGGACAACTAATATTATACTACCACTTGATCCCAAGGAGCCGGGACCCTTTTTAGAAACCTTTGCAACAATCCACCCACCTTCCTACCAAAGAGCACTAGCACCTGATAAAGCTCTTCTTCATGAAGCAAATGACAAACTAACCATTAAAGTACATCCACTTCCACCACCTGAATATCATGAAGATTATGACTGTCCCCAAACTCCAGATGAAACACAGGAACCTCCTGTACCGCAAGTACAACTGGAAAATCCTCCAGAGATACAGACAAGATTTGGCACAAACATTCGCCCTCCAGAATCCTTGGTCACAAATGTCTTTGTACCATTTGACATGGATCCCTCAACCTAAACCCAAGTACTGAACAGCTCACTGAAGGAACAATGGACCCACGCAATGGACGATGAACTAAAGGCACTTGAGAAGAGTGATAATTTCATTGAAGTAGATAAACCTACTGGACGCAAGATTATTGCCAGTAAATTGGTCTTTAAGACCTAGCGAAATGCTGATAGTACATTAGAACAGTACAGTACAAGGGCTGTTGCTAAAGGGTTTTAACAAATACAGGGTTTAAACTTTGAAAATACTTTCGCTCAGGTTATCCGATATGAATCACTTCGCTTCCACAATGCAATATGTGCTAAAATCAACTGGCGACCACTGCAATATGATGTCAAATCTGCATCCATTATGGTGAGTTGAATGAAGTAGTCTACATGCCACCATTACCAGGGTTCACTAATGGAGCCAGGGTATGGCGACTAAACCGATGTCTCTATTGACTTAAGTAATCTGAGAAGAATGGTACGGTCCTCTTCCTAGATACTTAACATCCTAAGGTTTTGGAACATCAGCCCTTGACACATGCATGTTTGTTCATGGTTTACACAACATATACCTATCAGTTTATGTTGACGATATAGTTACATACTAGGCCAACAGTACCCTAGCTACTTCTCCTTTACGAAGACCTGAAAACGGTATTTGAGATCTAGGAATTAGGTGAAGCTACATTCCTACTTGGCCTTCACATCACCTATACAACAGACGGGATACATCTTATTCAGGAACGATACATCAAGTCAGTCCTCTAGCGATATGCTATGGTAAACTCACGGCCAGTCTCTACACCTTTTCCTAAAGGCATTATAAGACAGAAAGTGACAATAGATGAACAACTACCAGACATGTTGATATACCAATCGATAATTGGATCACTTGTGTACCTTAAAACTGGAACCAGAACCGCTCTATTGTATACAATATCCTTTCTGTCAAAACTTTCTTTCTGCCCTACTGAAATCCACCTAATGGCCGCCAAACACGTCCTTTAGTACATTCATGGTACAAACGACATTGGACTCAATTATACCCATAAACAACTACAAACGCTATGATCACCTATGTGGATGCTAACTTTCGAGCTTTTCTTAATACCTGCCACTCCTTCTCAGGGTATAATATTCTTTTTAACAATGCATCTATATTATGGCAGTCGAAGAAACAAGCCTCGGTCACAATATCTACTACAGAAGTGGAATATGTAGCTATCTCCCTAGCAGCAAGGTAAATCCAATGGTACATTAAAGGTCTCAGCGACATCGAGCTTACAACTCCAATTGCTTTAGATTCCCAGAATACTGGTGCAAACTTGCTGGCCACCAACTATCAACTTAATAAACACACAAAACATATCGATATCAATTTGCACTAAAATTAAGAAGGGATCGATAATGGTTGTTTCACACTCTAGAAGGTTGGTAATCTGAAAACCTTCCCCACATTTGCACTAAGGTACTTGTGAAACCGGCACAAAAACGGATGATGAGATTGTTGGACTATAGATAATGCGGGAAAGTGTTATAAATCTTCAATTTGTTTGATATGTATATTCCCTAGGATAATATTGTTTATGTCTCTGCTTGGTTATTTCTAGTTTCCTCATGGAAACTGCGGATATTACCACAGCTAGGGTATATTATATTCTCTGTTATATTTCAGGATAATATTGGAGGATTAATGTGCATATTGCTTATATTAGGAGCATGATTTTTCAGTTATCTTTCCATGTATTGTGACCTTTTACCGGTCATGTATCAGGTGTTATCATACCATTTATTTCGCACACACCACTTCAGATTACGGACATTTTATTCAGATTTCCTTGTTAGTTTTTCAGGGTCAAACATCTTCGCACTTAATTTTGATTCTATGTTTTCCTTATTTTTGTTACTAAGTCCAGGAAGGATCCGCAACGGTATTTATAGCTGGTTGCCGCCTACTTTATTTAGTTAATTAAGGACAAGAACTACTACCAATCTACCTTCATACTAGAATACTCCTCACCCAAGGGTTCATACATTATACTCTTATTACTGTATTGTATTTTCGTACTCATGCTGTAAGATTATGCCAATACACATAATTTTAATAGCTAATATCCCGATGGCTGGAAGGGGAGCCTAATTAAAATACCAGCAGGAGTTTGGAACATAACTAAGAATGTCAGCAGAAAGCTCGAATAGTAATTCAACAATATGCCAGGGGCGATAGCATTATGGAGTAACCTCAGAGAGCTCTTTGAGTATTGCCTCTTATCTTGGTTACGCCTAGTAATGAACCATTAGCTGTGTGTAGCAGTCATTATGCAAACTGTGTATGCCAACTTACCAAGGAAGATACTTAGTTAAAAACATTGATGCTGGTTGGCAAGGTTAAGCAAGTAACCACAATGCTTCTATAGACGATGCCTCTACCTGCCAACTCAGTCTGAAAGGTTATAATGACTGCCATGTCGACTTGACTATAGGTCACAGACAAGACTTCCATCACCCAAGGCTTTTCTCTCATAAACATATAATTCAAATGCAGATCTGAAAACCAAGTGGAATTGCAGACTTTCCCTATCCCAGAGATCGACAGACTGACATGACTGCCTTACAGTCAGTGAATTGTTGATAAACCCATTGCAGAGAAGGGTGCTTAATTGCGGTTAGAGTTAGGAGGTTTGGCGCTGGCTTTTATAATTCTACTTAGGGTTATAGGCTCGGCACGCTATTCCTATGATAAACTATCCCATCAAGAAGAAGTTAAATTAAGATAAGTTAATGGTTAAAAATATTAAATTTTGTCCTTTAATTCAAAGATCTAGATGTTTGACTTATGTAATCTTTACTTAGAGTTCTTGGTGCAGTTGCAACCTTAGAATCCTTTTTCCTACAGGGTGCACCTGGTATAAGACCAGTGGATAGAAAAAGGGTGAAAAGGCTCTATGGCTTCCACTTAGGGACGTGAACCTAAAGCAAGAGCCAGAATAAATGGTTCGTGAAGTCAAATATATTGACATACTAGTTGAAATTGAACGGTAAGACAATAGATAAACGGGAGTTTGTCGAATAACTACATGTTTCTCTTTTTTGTTTTTTTTTCTTTGTTTTTTAATTGATATAATTAGTTGTTAAGGTACAACAACTTAGCATATATCATGATATAGGTTGTAAAAAAACCTAATAGTAAAAGTCTCTCCCCACTGTAGATAAAAAACCCATACTTCCATGGGACTATGGTTATTGCATAAGGACATATTTCGTCAATCAGGTAACAAACCGCGATATTGCTCGGGAGAGAAATTGTTGAAAGTTTCACCGAGGAATGCCTGAAAGCATATGAGAACCCACTGTCAAATCCGGCAAACGCTTCACGCCAATATAAATGACAGAGTAAAAGAAATGTAAGCTTGTAAATAAATACCTCCTCGGAACTAAGTGTAAAGGAAGACTGGTACTAGATGGGGCAAACATGATCTAATGAATCTACAAGAGCTAAGGAGAAATCAGACGAAATCACTACTTAGGAAACCGTGCAATACCACTAATGGGCCACTGTAGCCAGCGATGGTTTTCAGGAGTGGCCAAGAGCGGAGATGCTTAGCCCTGCACAGAGACAGAAGCTAGCTAGCAGAGGCACAGTGGTACTATGTGCACCAGCCAAAACAAGCACAGAGGAAGAGGAGGAGGGGTGAGGCAAGGACCAGTCATGGCCAAACAGGCAAACCATCGTTCCTACTTTGCTTATTTATAGTGATGAATACAAGTGACTGAAGTAAAGTCTGTAGCTATACTGTCTGAAGTTTCCACATGGGAGTTCATCAAGTTGGACGTGGCATGTTTGCCAGACATCAGAGACCACTACCCTAACTGTCGATGTGAGTTCAGCATCTGCCCACCATGCCAACGGCAAGAAAGGTAGCAAAGTGAAGAGGGAGCGAGTGGGCAGGAGGAACTATCATCCTCTAACAACAACCATGACAAGTCGAGAATATCAGAGGGGCGAGTGGTGCCTCAGTGTCATATACCAATCACCCCACTATGCAATAGAGACAACATAAGAGCTGAGAGCAGGTAGAGAAGTATCATGAGAAACACTGATGGTATTTTATTTCTAACACTAGGAGGATATAAGGTACAGTTCCTGTTCTAATTACAGACCATCTAGATATCAATAAATAAGTACAATTTCCTTAAAGCTAAGCCTGGTGACTCCTACATATGAGTTTCAAACCCTCTATGACTCATACTATGTCCTAGTGTGAAAGGGATAAGCCGCCTCTGGTGAGACAACTCTGTTGTGTACCAAAACCAATCTTACCTAATCCATGATTTTAATTGATAGACTTACACTAGAACACATTGCCCAAACTGAATCTATATCCCTCCAGTGGAGTCCGATTTCAAATTTCTACCACGTCTACAATAGGACTGTTCACTATTTCCAAACCGGGTTCTTAAAAGTTTGCCTTTGCTCCTAATAGCATTACCACTTCTTCTGCTACCCCTAAATTTAGCACTATTGGTATCACTACTTTGGTGATAGTAGTGAATTAGAGCAGACAAAGGACTCCTACCGTCCCTAAGCCCACAGTAGCGGTAAGGGAGCCCGGACTAGTACACTAGACACATTAGGTCAAGAGGCCATTATCAGCAAGGCCTGATGTCTTGCCATTAAACGCGCTGACTATTGGCTACCCTACTCCCCTCAAGACCTCAGTTATAATATCATCAAACCACTCTCCAGTAGATGATTAAAACTCTCACCTCCTCCGACCTCTATATTTTTCCAAACCACTACATAAGCAGTCTGAGCTAGTACTCTTAATAGTATTACTTTTTTCCTTGTCGCACTTGATCAGTGGTACTACGCCTACTGTTAACCTTGACACTACAACTAGTTACTTACTAGTGCATGGCCTCCATACCTGTCAGTCCTACCCACTATTGCCTTGGAGGTAACTACCTCTAATACTCAACTTCTATTCTCATAGTTGCCCCAAACAGCTAGTAACAGATATCCCTCACCTTAGTCAAGCTGCCCTCACTGCTGTTATATCCATCACTGGCTCTCAAGCTCATGACGCCATTTCTAAACACCTATTTGCCACTTTAACAATATTAAAAAGTAAGTGCAGCTTCCACTACAAAAACTTCACTTCGTGTTTCAACAACCATCTCTGAAGATAGGATAGTTAAAGCGCACTATTCCTACTCAGTAGGGGGTATACTATAACTTGGTGTACCTTTTATCATTACTGCCGCAAACCCAACTGTCATAGTACCAGCCGTCCCTGTAGTCAGCTTACTGTGAGCGATGTTAACAGTAATACCACTGCTAACTCTTTAACCTTCCTTTGTCTAACTAGCACTCAGAGAGTTCTAGCCCCCTCAACTGTTACTGATGAGATACCTGTGAAAGCCACCTGTCCACCTTTGGATATTGTTATTATGACCTCTTGGCTTTATTATTATTGACTTCAATTCTACCACTTTTGGACTTGCTAAGTCTAATGTCGCTACTACTTGGCTGCTAGATGTATTGTGATTGTTCCCTTAGTTTAATATATATATTTCCTACTGAAATATTATTTGTCTTTCTGATTGGTTATTTCTAGTTTTACTTACGCAACCATAGTCTTTACTACAGCTATAATATATATGATATATATAGTAAGATTTCATGATAATTATTGAGAAAATATGTGTACCTAGATTATCTTGTATGCATGATTTTACTGTTAACTTTCAATGTATAGTAACCTTTTACTAGTCATGTAGCATGTTTTATCTTCCGGTTTATTTCACACACTACACTTCAGATTACGCATATTGTTTGATGATTAATGAGTTCAAGGTGGATACACACCTGTATAAATAGCTGGTTGCTACCTACTTTATTTATTTAAATAAGGACAAGAACTACAACCAATTTACCTTTGTACTGTATTACTCAGAACAAGCATGCACACTGTAGGCTTTTAATAATATACTGTATTTTCTTACTCCTGCTATAAGATCATACCAATACATATAATTTTAAAAGAATATGGGCCTGGCACACCCAGAGCTACACAACTTAGACTTATATGCTATCTTCATTCACCAACAACTAAATTACATCACATGCCAATGCACCAAATGCATTTATAGAAATACATTTTATGTAACTTCAAATGATTGGCTAATAGGAAACATCCTTGGCGCGACAATCTTATGTATTACGATAGCAGAATGTTTTTGTGGTCCCCTATAAACCCAAGTATTCAATATCTTTCCACCCAAGTTATTCCGGAAGTGTCCTCTTCCTACACAAATAATCCTTAAGTGAGCAGCAGATTCCTGGTAATTAGCAACATATGATACTTTAGTATTACAGAGCAAAATGGTCATGGCAGAAACTATGCTTTATTCTCCTCTTCCACAGAAAACTCCATCACGCAACCTCAAATCTTATGCCAATAACTACGTTTGTAGTTAGGCACCATATTACAAGATAAGCGAAATCCTAAATGTGACTAGCCTTGATAAGTTCTGGACCTGCCATGATATCGCAGACCATCTTCTTGTTTGATACAACAGCGCGGACATATTAAAGGAAAAGTAAACTCTACCAGATGCAAAAAAGGATGAAACTGAAAATAATAACACGGAGCAAATAGAGGAAATTTCGGATTCAGTACTAATAAGGTCCTTTCTCCTTCCTGAATATGCTTGGTCCCCTTTGCATTATATTGATGGCCACTATAAAACACCTTCTGCCATCATGAAATTTGTTTCAAGTGAAATTCTAATGAGAGATAATACCACATCACTCCTCAGATAACTTAAAGGTGCCTACGATACCAAGTAAGATATATCCACACCTATTGCAGACCATATCAATATATACGATAATATCTTGTAGGGAATGTAACACCTATCCTCATTGTCCTCTGCGGATAACTGGTATCCTCTACCAGAAGATTTCAAATCAGTAGTAGGGTTACCCAAATCTAACGCTGATGTTCTTCTTTGCTCCTATCCCAGGTTGATGAGTAATATTATCCACAACCTTCAACCAACTAGGACTTTACCTACTATCATGTCTAAAATTCAGTTTTTGAACATGAGATCCTCAGTTTGCACTGAGGAAGACTAAGAGTATAAATGAATTAATTTCAAAGGAAAAGTATATTATTTTGCGCAGAAACCGGTTTCTAAATTCAAGCAATATTCTGATTGCCAAAATCATTACCCCACTCATCTATGTCATGGACATCCTTGGAATCGGTGCCATAACCTCCTGTGCCTCGAGGAGAAGAAGATGGAAGAAAATGTGGTAAGTAAAGCAAAGAGCAGCAGAGAAGAAATATCTGAATTAGAGATTTGATGCATATCCCTCCACAATAAGAAAAATACTCCTCCCTGACACAAGTAGGCAATCGATACATGAGTAAGCTCGAAAAAGACCAGTAACCAATACCTTCTTCAAAACCTTTAACCAACTACAGTAGATCTTGGATTAGGTAATAATTCTCCAATATAATCAATCTGGCTCTGGCACTGTAAAGCTCAAAGCCGAAACTGCATATGTTCAATTGGCACCAGTATTCCTTAATGATGTTATGTGCGATCAGATGAAATGTCTAAGTAACTTGAGATTATTGCACCCTGTTGTTTCCTTAGGGAAAGGTTTTTCTTTTAATAGTAAAGGTGCAGGTATCACAGTACAGAGGGAGTATGAATGAGAAGTGTATTGGGAGAAGCTTGACAGTCAAGACTATGTTGTGCAAGAAGAAAAACAAATTGGGAACTTGATAACTTATCAGTAGTGGCAGGATGGCCTTGACTACCCTTAACTATCCTACCTTAAAGTCCATAGTACTCCAAGAATCCCACAATACCTGTCATTTGGTAAGACTTGTAGTGTCAAACCAGCATTACATCTCAATCTATAATCACACACTATAATCATGATTAAACAGATGCATAATCTCAAGTAAGTTAATCTACTCTGAACTCTGTGGAAAACCTTCCTCCTCCACTTCAGAACCCCTAGCTCTAAGTCCTCTGTATTGATGATTGTACTTTTTATAGCTGGATTTATCCTCTTGAGGCCAAATTGTATACCTTTGAAGTATTCAACCTAATCATCCAAGCATGAGTGACCCAAGACAAGACTATTACCCCAATATTCAAGACTAATAACTGAGGAGAATATGTCAACCATATATGACAACCATGTTTGCAAAATTGTGCACCATACATGACGAAATAACTCCTTCCTCACACAAAGTTGATGTTATTGCCTAACATTTTAATACGACCAGGATCATATCTACATTCGTGATATTACCTGGTCTTACTACACGTTTATCGGATGAAATAGTTACCAGATCCATCATGCTCTGGAATATCTTGCCTAACTAATACTTTAGAATACCAAACTCCAATCAATCTAACAATATCAAGCTGGTGTTAGTAAACTACCTTCGTGACTATGAAACTATATTATGGGTTGATAATCCTGAGGAGACTAACAAACACAGAACAAACTATCAGGCTCCTGGTAATCAACTGATACCTGATTGCAAGTACATCCAATAACAAGATATATTCTATATCTATACATCATTGTAGAAAATCTTCTAAACATGTCATGTCAACTGGACAACAAAGTCAATAATACCGGCTGACACCAAGGCACTTGCATCTTTACTGGCAACCTTGTCAACTGTCTTTCTACCTTCCTATTAGAAATTTCCTGCACCTAAATAAGGTCTACCAGAGCGCAGGATAGATAAATCCACCATTGCACTACATCCGCCTCCACATCCTGACTAGCAAGAAGTGGGTGCCTTTGCTGAAAGTTCAGAAGAAATAGTAGAACCCTTTGTACAAAGAGTAAAATGTTGTATCCTCCTGTCATATGGAACAGACCTGGGAGAATCATTGGCCCTAATTACAATTTGGACTAAAGGTTACAGTTGGATTTGATGAGGATTGCAAAACATACACCCAAGCAGTCAATATCTGACTTAAGGTACAAACATGTCCCAATTGGTGATTAAGCAAGGATTGGATTTCACATGACTCATAGTGATGATTTATAGGATTAAATGATTTCACATTCTGACTCATTAGTGATCATATGGATTTTAATGATGCATGCTTGGTGCAATCCTTGGTATATGATGAATGGTTGATAGTATGCATGGCTAACACTTGTGAGTCATGTGATGTAATGATTTTTGCACATGACTCATATTATGAGTCATGGGTTTCGCGCATGTGACCACTTTAGGGCACAGGACTTGTGTAATTAATTTTGATTTGTTTGCTATGAAGGGCAATTGACTCAAAGGAGTCAACTGATGGATTTCATGGTATGACTAGATATGAGTCATTCTGAGAATTGGACTCATAGATGTAAGTCACTATTGTTAGGGTTGAGGGAAGAGTACCTATAAAAGGACCTCTATGTAGCCCAGGTTAGGACATAGTTCCCTTCCACTATTTTCCTGCCCCTATACTATTAACCACCACGTCACAAGTCTACTCATTCCCATAATCTCCCACACCTCTCCTCGCTTAATTCCTTGCGTACCCTTAGCATGGGCATGGTCGCAAGCCAGTCCAGCATCTCCCCTTCTTCTTGCCGCGCCTCCTACACCACCCTCAGCCACGGCCTCCACAGTGGAAATCCCCCCCTCCCCTGGTTCCTCTCCTCCTTCCATGACGAATCTAAGGAAGTGATCACTTTTGATCCAAACAGGTCCTTCCTATTTCCCCGTCTTGCCTCGAAGACCTCTCCCTCTACAGGTTAGGTTAATCCCACTCCTATGTGCCGTCATGGGTGGGATTTCTGCCCTCAGCACCAAGCTTCACACCCTTTTCTCCTTAATTACACTTCTCAGTACAGGCTTACCAAACACGAGTCACTCGGTAGACCCTGCGGCCTAGACCCTCCCCTCAATCCTCCTTAAGCTTCGTAACCTGGCCAACCTTGTTACCCTTACCAATACCTCCAACTGTATTACTGTCCTCTTGAGACCTTCCTCTCTAGGCCCAACACAGAGACGTCTATGGCCCAGACCTGCTCCTCTTAAACCACCTCCTCCCCTACCACTGAATACTCATACCTGGTAATTCATGGTTTCTCTGGCGATCAGTTCTGGAAATGTGAGACCCCTGCACCCTCCTAAGCCCATATCGTGGTAGGGAAAAGGAATTGGAGAAAGTCTCAAGGAAGTTCTGGTTATGCAGCCAAGGATGTGGCAGCAGCTGCCACCCAATTGACTCCTGCCTCCTCCCACTGTGGTTCCCGCTAACCCCGTCCACAATGACCACCCTCTCGATGCCCACTCACAATTGCCGCCCTAAGGTCTTTCACACCACTCTCCTTACCAGCCCTCCGTGGTGATGCAAGGGTCATACCTGGCCTCCTTCCTGACCTTGCCGCATCTGTACTATACTATGCAAACTCCTCCCTCCCCTATGGTATCAAGGTCTTGGTCACCAATCAAGGCTCTGTCTCCCACAATGGACTTGATGGTAATGTCAAAACCCTCTCTTGCTCCTTCTACTTTGTTGACCTCACCCGGCAGCTTAAGAAATCTTTTCCTGTCAGCTACAACCCCTGGCTCCCCTTCCCCCCGGCTCCAACCCCTGTTCAGATAGTGATCCACTCTGTCCCCTCCTCCTGACTCCACAATATTAAACATGACCATTTCTCCCGCCTCTCAACATCAATCCTTAAATACACTGGTGTCCCCATCCTCTCTTCTAAGTTCCATAATAGGGACCCAAGCTCACACCTCAGACACTCTTGCTTGGTAGTTATAACCACGGCCCCTGACCAGGCCTACTCCCTCCTTCTACACATGCCACTAGCTTTCGCCAATAGGAGGTCTGAGAGTGCCATCTCCTCCACCCCCTAACCACACTGCCACAACAGTGGACCCTTGGGTCATGTGGCCCCCATATGCAAGACCGGTCACCCAGTCAGTTCCATATACTCTCTATACCACACGCGAGCCAACCACAGATTCTCCAAACCATCATGCCGCAAGCAAGGCCACACGAAAGCTGTACTCTGTTCCTATCAGACCTCCTACCCACCGCTCCCGTACTGCGATCAGGATCACTCCGCTCGTCACTGAGATTGCCAATCTCAGGCCACTCCTCTGTCAACTGCACCTCCTCGCGCCTAGACCCTCACTGATAATGACGAGATGGAAGTCCTTTCAGACTTCCCTCCTGACTACAAATACCCTTATGCCCCTCTAAAGTACCTCCTGCTCCCTTGAGTCCTGCCGTTAACATAACCTCTCCTAGGCCCATGAGGCCTGCCTAGTCCACCCCTGGCTTGTCTAGGTTTTCCTCCCAGCATGGTGACCCGCCCACCCAGGTTGCGCCTTGCCCCTCTCCTACCGCTCGTAAGCCTATGAGGCCTGCCCAGTAATTGATAGTAAAACTGCCTCCCTACCCTATTAGTCCCCTTGTACCTCCTCCATTGTCACCCCCCTGCAGAACAAAAACTGCCTTGGTAGTTGGGATGTGTTTTCTACTTTTTTTAATTCTTGAATTGAACTTTCCTATGCTGTTTCCCTTGTATGTATCCTGGGTTCTCTATTTTTTTGCGGAGTTGTTCCCACCTTAGCTGGCTTCAAGTCCTTCACCTACTGCTGTTCTTCTGCAAAAAAGCCACATGCAGCTTTTAAAGTTTCTTCTTCCATAGTCTCAATATGTGTCATACTTCACACTTTGTTTTGCAAGATCCGACACTATTGGCCTTGATTTCTTCCTGACAGATAGGCTGTTTGCGGTATCCTTGTCACGTCTTCGGCTACTGTACTCGTATTCTCTCCCTTTCAGGGCACGCTCTTTTGTACTATTTTCTCTTCCTGAGTTGTTTCCCCTTTGATAAGTGTTCTATTCTTTCCTTTGGAGATTTTAATATCTATCACCCCTCTTGTGACCTAATCCGTTCTCCCTCTCCGTCTGAGTCAACTGTTTCTTTCCCTTACACTTCTGGGGCAGCCGAACTTGGCCACCAGCTCTACGATATCACTTTTGTCTTGACCAGGTTCTCTTTGGGTGGGGTCGTAGACTATCAGTATTACATCTTTCCTTTTCCTCTCCTGTATTATATCCTTTTAGCTCCTCATTGAGCACTCCCCTCCTCTCGACTGGCTCATACCATTTCCCATTTTGCTCTCCTTTAGGCATCCTAAAGACACACTACCACCTTCCCGCCCCAACTCGGCCTTGACTAACTGAGCCACCCTCTAACCCCTCCTTGAGGAGTTTACAGTCACAGACGCCCCACACTACTCCACCTCCACTTAATAATTTTTATAGTTTGATACCAATTTTGTGGATTTTCTCACCCTACTCTGTAACCATACCGTCCTCACGTGCCCACCTCTTAGTCCAAAACTCTGGTATTCTCCACTCCTCTCTACCCTTTAGTAAAGAAGACTACAGAATTCCATGTAAAGCAAGCACTTGGCGCTCCTGAAGTGATATTTCTGCTGCCAGACTTACTCACCTCTGCTACTTCAAAGACATAAACACAGGGTTAAAGGCCCTCTGGACCTCCATCGTCCTCAACGCCACACTCTACTCCCTCTGGGCCACCAAACGTCTGGCCCTAGATTCCTCCACAACATGCTTCCCAACTATCCCAGGGGCCAACACCCCAGAATCTATTAACAATGCTCTCCTCAAGCAGTTTTTTCTACTACGTCCCTCCCCCTGCAGCCCTTCCATCCTCCGTCCCAACATAGATGCCCCAGAGCTGTCCTGTGAGGAGATCTCTGCAGCCCTCAAGGCTACCTCCTCCTTCACACAGCCAGGTCCTGACACCGTCCCCTATGGGGTATAAAGGTCATCCATCGCACCACCCCCTCTCTGGTTCTTTCATCTCTCTCATCTTCTCCACCATAGTTTCCACCCCCCCCCCCAGAAAAGGCCCTTACGCGTAGTCCCGGACAAGCTAGGCATGCCATAATATGACTCTCAAGCTACCTTAAGGGCAATTCTCCCTCCCGATACAATCTCCCAGATTCTTGTGTGATTGATCACCTCCTGCCTCGCTTTCCTCCCTAGGGCCTGTGACCTCCTCAGTTACAACCAATATGACTCCGTTGCAGACAATGCCATTATGATGCCCTCACCACCCTTGCCCACTCAATGTGAACCCTCTATCGCGCTGCAATCCGAATCTCCACGTTCTATTATCATACCAGAGGGGTTTTTGAAAATGTAGATCTGGTTTTCTCTCTGCCATACTCAGGAAAAAAGGTATCAAAAACTACTATATCTCCAGAGTTAGGTCCATCCTTAATTACTGCACCTGTCGTCTTTTTTACCTGAGCTGACCTGGAATATTTAGTTCTGTTTCTGTTGGCATCACTCAGGGGTCTCCTATATCTTTGGTGATTTTTATTATTTATATTTTAGCCCTTCATTTATCCCTTCCTGGAGCCATATTCTTACCTATGTTGATGTTTTTGCATTGACAGAATCATCTTCTTCCTACAGCTCAATCTTAAGCTACTATAGGCAGCTTTTACCTGGATAAAACGCAATAGAGCTTTAGGCAATATTCCCTTTTGAGAACCCAAGACGGAACTTATTCATTGGTGAACTAAAACCCAGCGGGGTTCTCCTTGCATTATTCCCACAAACTTCGATGGACATGTCTTCAGTCCTGCCAACTCTCTCAGCTGGCTTGGTGAAACAGGCTATAGCCTGTGTAAATGGTCATAAAATAGAGTCTAAGCGGTAGCCTGCTATCGCTTTGTTGTGTAAGGGAGACCTGCTGAGTGGCGAAGACAAGGAAAGTATAGCGGAGTAGATTATAGAGCGAAGGGGAACAATAGGATCGCCGTTCAACCAAGTGTATTTACTGTCTAGGCATCTGTCTCAAGTCTTATAACTCCTGCTAGCCAGGAGGCAACTCTTAAATACATGAAATGTTTCCTGCAAGAGCTGAGGCTCTGGAAACCCGCAGCCACTATCATTACCCGTAAGTGACAGCTACCGGAACCCTGTGGCTCTGCCAGAGGCCTGGAATGCCTGGGACTTTCAAAGACACTGCTTCTATCCTACTGCTGATAGACATGACCTGTTCCTTCCCTTAGAACTCCTAAGGCACAATCCTGGCGATCTTTCAAAGCATACAGTAATCAGGACACTAGAATCTAGAGATTCCGGTAGGAAAATCAAATACAAAAAAAATCAAATCAAATGAATGTAATCTGACAAAGGAAAGGCTAACGAGAGTGGGAATACAGGTACTGGAACAAGTACACATATTACACTTGGCTACTGGCTTAACCAATCCCTTGCCACCTACCCTAATTTCTCTAAGTGTCTTGCCCTAACTCAAGGCGCCAATGCGACTGTTCACGGGCTTTCAACACCAGGGGCGGGTCTCACGCACCACCTCTGGGACTGCCTTGCTCTCTCCCTCACCACTCTATCCTCACCTATAGGGCTGACCACTTTGAACCCTCCCGTGGAATACTTCGGCACCTCCACGTCTTATGGCACCAGATTCAGACATGAGTGTCCAAACGCATTCACTCTACCAGACTCTGTGTCCTCTCTGTGGAGAGCTGCCTCCCACCTATGGGCTTTTTGAACACTTACAGTCTTAGGTTTGTTGCACTCAGACTGGTGTGCGCCCCTCACACCATTATTCCTGCTGCAGGACCACTCCCTTTGGACATTCCCTCCCTATTCCAATCTCGTGCAACTGACTACTAGCTCCACCTCACTAGATGTCTCCAACCCAATGTCAATCCTCTCCACTGGAAAACTCCTTCTCGCTCAACTCCTGTCCCCAGACACCTCCCGATGGATGTGAGGGCAAAACCTATCTGCCCCATCCTGGAATCTTTGTCTTGCATTCCAATACCACGTACAGATCTCGCCCCCCTCAGTGCTCCTCGGGTCCCCCTACCTGCCATGCACTATGCCTATAAAGGCCTTTTGAGGTAGGCACACCAGATCCTCATTAACGACTGGTGAGAGGCCTGTCCCCACTGCTCCTACTACCCCAACTAACCATCCCTGTCCCCATATTCTTTTATCGGCCTAAGCAAGATCATGGCGGGCTGCCCTCACAAGGTGCCTGCCCCGAATAGCAATCTGGCCCTCCCAACCCATGGACCACTGAAGGGGAGCCTAGCTACAGTCTATTATTCTGGAACCATGATCAAGATAACCTGTTTGCTGGTCTATTGGCGTTGTCTTATAAGAAACATAGAGTTCGGCTATGAATATGCCGTAGGTATAGTAACTAGAGCAATAGTGCATCGTCGTCCTGTCCTACACGTTGTTATTACACTCCTACCTATTTGGCTGTTCATAGCGCCACGCCTGATACTGGACCCCAAGGATTGCCTGTTTATATTTATCCAACCCACAAAGAAGTAGTTACCAGTTGCAAGTCTGCTGAAAAGGGATAGGATCCTAAAAATAGGACTCTAACAATGTTCCGAGATTTAAAGGAATCTACGTAGACCAATATGGTCCATGAACTGGACCACCCAATAGCGCACAAGATTCAAGATATTAAATAGCATTTTCAAACAAAACTAAATGCTGATAGTAGATGAGAGCGTTAGAGGGCCTGAGCTATTGTCCTAGGATTCTCACAAATACATGGTTTGACTTTTAAGCTAACACCTTCAGTTCTGTCATCCTATATGAAATATTAGTCTTCCGTTTTGCATTTTGCATTAAAAACAACCATGGACCTGCGTAATTCGATGTTAATTATTGTGTCTTCTATGAACAGTTGTAAAACAAAGTCAAAATCTCCCTGTTTTTCGGGTTTTGGTAATGAACACCAGATATGTCATGTTAACACATGTCTCTAAAACTTATGCAACTTCACAATCACTGGTAAACTGTCTGGGCTTGATACTTAATCTTGAAAGGTTTTGGTATCTCTGCACTTGACCAATGCATATTGGTTCAAAGTAAATATGACCTATACTACCGTGTTTGTTTTACAACACCATTATATACAAGACTAAACTCCCCTCAATATGATCATAATATAAACAGGCCTGGTACAATCTTGATTCCTATTTAGAGAATACGACCTAAGTAGGAAAGAGTTTCTCTTGGATGTGCAAGACAGCTGAGGTATGTATGATAGCAGATTGCTAGATATTCAAGTTCTTATGCAATCTAAGGGTAGTAGGTGGTAACTGCCATTTTTATACAAAAGTGCATCCTCTATGCAAGTTAGATAAATATAGGGAAAACATATTAAGAAACCTAAGTGCCAACTGTGTTAAACCCTGATATGCTGCCAAGAAAATATTAAATAATATTTGTAATTCTAATATAGTGGGAGGGAAATATTATGAAAGAAGATGATCTTATTGACCAAGAACAAGCCATAAATATCACATAAAACTAACTTACAATCTTGGACACGAGACAAGAAAACACATCTGAAAAGGTTGTAAAACAAGCTGTTCAAAATTCTGAAGTATAGAGATATTTATGACCTAGGAATAGTAATCTAATCGTTGTACAGGTAAACCAAAACTCCAACCAAGTATTAGAATATTCTATATTAGTAACAATACACCTTCCTCATCCCCAACGCTGCCATGATGGAGAAAATGCAAGTCTTTTACAGCAAGGTCAAATAGTGGATCAAAAACTGCATTTCATCGACTCTAGTGTCTATCCTACCCTGTGAGGCATGCCTCCCCCCTCTGCACAAGCTCCTCCCCCCTCGCTGCAGGATGACCACACTACAGCTAGCCAGCTCCCCTCCCCAGATCACCCTAGTTGTAGCCCTCCTGGCTCCATTAATTCCATAGTTCTCAGATTTTAGGGCAGGGGGGACTCCCTCTGACCCCTCCTTCGCGGCTTTAGGGCCAACCATATCCCCCTCCGCTGTGACCAACCAAGGCCTATTCCCGCCATCCACTCTGCCCTGTCCATCGATGGGATGTGTTACGGTTGATCAAGGTGACAAAGGATGGTTTCAAACTCCCACAGATAAACTCGCACCTCCTCCAATCCCCAGTTCCGTCTCCAACAAACTGATCAAGGAAGACTGCCGAAAGGCCCTTCTCACTGATTAGACACTCCTATCACACCCCACTCTTACTACCAGTATAAGCCGTTTTTCGGTCCACATGCATTCTAGTGCCTCGACTACTTTACTGCTGGAGAATACACCAGATGCGTGATGGCAAGAGTTATCAGACTGCGCAACCCTCAACAAAGCGATGCCGACCACTCTGCCACCTATCCGTCCTGCGAACAAGGGGATGAAACCTTTGTGCATGCAATTCTCTACTGCACCTGAAAGTCCCCAGCACGATATCTTTACCTTGCGAAGCTCACCCAAATAGCCAATGGCTGTACACTCTGGGCCGACCTTGACATGACCCTAGGTCTCGCCCTATAAATCCATGCCACGTGCATGAACCTCTCACCCACCATGCTAGTAGTTTTCTCTACTGCTCACTCATACTCCTCTGGCTATTGCTTAGCATGAGTCGCTTTTTTTCCTACTATATCTTTCCTTGCTGTTATTACTTTTTTTTTGATTTATTTCATTTTATACTTTTTGTATTAGTCACCATTGTTGGGCACAGTCACGGTATGGTTATCACTAGTGAGAAATGGTACAATTATTTAACTTGTTTTAGACATTTGGAATTAAGGTTTCGTTTATACCATAGCTTAGCTTTATACAGTTACCACTACGTTAACAGCCAATTTAAGAGTTAATTAAATATTAAAAATCCAAATATCAATGATATACCCAATTGAAATTAAACAGAAAATTTCCACACTAGCTACCACTATCCAAGATGCACTGGCAATAGCATTAGATATTACCCACATAAGGGAAGCTACATTCCTACTGGCATTGACATTACCTTAACAACAGACAGTAGATCTATTACGAATAGCAATATATCAAGTTATGGCTCGATGGATATGGAATCGAAAACACTCAGCCTGTCTCTACACTATTAACTAAAGGCAGTCAACAAGAAAAAGGCACAGAGGATGAACAAATACCGCACATTTCCATAGAAAAATCTATCATAGTATTGCTTATTTACCTGATTACTGGAACCATACCCCTTATAGTATATAAAGTATGGTTTCTCTCACAAATAGGTTCCTAGATGACTCAAATCCCACTGAAGGCTGCAAAATACTGCTGTTGATACATTCACGGTATTAAAGACCTTGGACTCCTCTATACTTATATAATACGAAGCTCTATGATCACCTATATGGATGTGGACTTTGCAGTCTGGCGTGATACCCACTGCTCCTTTATGGGGTATATTATAGATTTCAAAAGTCTCAATATATCCTGGTGGACGAAGAAACAAACATCTTTCGGAATATCTAGTAATATAACAGAATATGTGGCTGTATTCCTACTCTCAAGACAAATCCAATCATACATCCAGTCGCAGTAAAATCCGCCTGACAACTTAGATCGTCCTATATGTTAACACTACCAATGCAAACCTTTAGGCTACAAACAATGAACTCAATGAAGGAAAAAATACCTTGATCTCGATTATGACAAAATACCATTTGAGATTGAATCCAGTTCTTTCCCAGTCCACAAGGTTGGCTTGTTATATAATTATGCCAACCTTTGTATCAATGTACTTGCAAAACCAGTAGTGTAACCATGATGGGATTGTTGGGCTCAAGACAATAAAGGCTAGTGTAGAAATTATTCAATTCCTTTCATACCTATATTTCATTTGGTAATATATTTTAATATTTCAACTTTGTTATATCTAGTTTGACTTAAGAACTACTGATATTACTACAGCTATAATATGTATTATATTCACATTTATATTTCATGATAATAATTGAGTATTAATATTGACATTTCTAATCTTTTATGGGTGATTTGTATGTTAACTTTCAATGTATAGTAACCTTTTACTAGTCCTGTATTATGTGTTATCTTTCAAGTAATTTTACACACACCAATTCATATTACGCAAATTTTATTGTGAATTCTATAGCAGTTTTTCAGGGTCAAATATGTTGATACTTATGTTTTAACTATATTTTCCCTATTTTGGTACTGAGTACTAGAAGGATACTCAACTGTTTAAATAGCTAGTTGCATTCTACGAAATTTACTTAATTGAGTACTAGAAGCACTACCAATCTTTCTTCCAACAATAATTCTCCTTACAGACATGCTAACAGTATAATCTTATTTGTAGGTTGGTTTCGTACTCATGCTATATGATAGTGACTCTACACCTAATTAGGATAATATATACCTGAGTTTTTGGCTATGATAGCTGATGCTCGACGGATTTGATATTAGCTGATTTTGTTTATTTGTATGGAGTTTATTCAGGTTTCATGTTAGGAATAAGCCAGCCTTCGACTAGGTAGTTAGTTACTGGTGGGAGTAAGTGGTGGTTGCTCCTGCTTATTGAAGGCAACGCTCTTGAGGGAGCTTTAGTTTTTAGTTTGTATTTTTTATGAAGTTAGTGTTTTTTGTATCCTATAGGACAAGCTGCTTGAACAATTTTCTACCTTAACAACAACGAGTAATCTATGAGCTGCCTCTCCACCAACTTCCATTGAATCATACAACAATGACCCGCTGATTGAAATAGTTCATCCATGGCCTATGTATAAAAACATGCCTTCAATACATGTGGTTTCTGGATATTTTAGTAGAACTATTGTCACCCTTGTAGCTCACTTATTCGAAATATAACCTTTAATACGGGTGGATGATCAAGGTCAGGACAGGTTACATTAGCTGAATCATCTAGGCAAACAAGTTTATACGATAAAATTATTAAACTCACAAGTTTTCAAAAGGGAAGTTTACCTTCATACCAAGGTGATGAAGCAGCAGATATTAAAGCCAGGAAAAAAGGAGGGCTCGTAGCGCATCATTGTTAGAACGAATGTCCTGTTGATGCCACTGAATCTGACCATGTATTACGATTGGTGACTAAGCAAGACTAGATTTCACATGACTGATCTTTAGGTGACATAAGGCTGTTAGATTTCGCACTATGAATAAGCACTAGTCATGGGGTCACATATGTTGCACACTAGTCCAATCATTGTTATATTATGATTAGTTGATTGTACGCATGACCCATATTGGTGAGTCATATGATGTAATAATTCTCACACATGACACACATTATGAGTCCTGGGTTTCGCACATGTGACCACTTTAGGACATAAGACTTGTTTTATGAGTTTGGATTGGTTGGGGACGCTGTGCAGTTGCCTCATCACAGTCAGGTGATGGATTTCATATTATGACTCAATATGAGTCTACCTGAGAGTGTGACCCATAGGCATGAGTCACCAGGGTTAGGCTGGAGTGAAGAATTGCTTATTAAGGACCTGTAGGCGGCCTGTAGCTAGGACTCTTCATGCAACCATCTAAGTTCTTTCCTATACAATTACTTTACCTCTCTACCCTCCCGCTACTCTATTGGCATTGTGTGATAGGAACTATAGGGCTTTGGCTATCAATACAACGTAGGCATAGACCTAAGAACAATAGTGGATCTTCGTCTAGTACTACTCATTGCAATAGTACTCCTGCCTTAGTGGCTGAGATTAGAGCCGTGCATAGTACCGTAGAATAAGGACAGTGTGGTTATCTTCATCCAAACTACAGAGAAGTGGTTACCTGATGCAAGTCACCTGAAAGCATAGGATCGTAACATTTGGCTACGTCAACTAAACAACACCTAGCGCCAAAATGCCATACGTTACCGACAACGACTGCCACCTTATGGAGGGAGAAATCGATACCACAACAATTAGTCTCGCAATCGAAGAAGCACTCAATTCAAATCTATCTAGAACTTAGTCACAAAGGACTGCAAGCCCCGTCACACCTGAACCTGCCTCACCAGCCAGACCTAAGAATCTGAAACAGCCAAACCAGCAAGAATGTCTGCTCCAGGATCAGCAAATGAAGGTGTGAGAGCAGGATTTCAACTCGCTGGGTTCACAACTACACAGTTCCAACAGATCCAGAATCTGATCTACAATCAGCGAGAAATAACCAAGAACCGGATCTAGGTCAAGAAAGCTCCTAGCTTCCATGGATTCAGGACCAAACTACGAACCTTCTTAGTATAATTCCAATTATACTTGGAAGCAACACGTGAAATGACATCCACCTTACCGTCAGGGAGGCCAATGAGGATCATTGAATATTGAGATGACAGTTCCTTAGAGGAATAAAACCAATGCTCCAAGATGCATGGGCAGCAAACCACACTGTGGCTACAAATTTCGATGCCCTTGCTGCTTGGGCAATTGAGAAAGAAAATTAGATCAATATGTTCAAATACCTTTAAGGGAACAACATCTCCTTTATAGGTCAACCGGAAACGCCCAGAAATGATAATAGAACCTGGAGATTAGGCAACAATACCGAAACTCTTGGAGACCCAATAGACCTGGATGATACCAAAAGACGCCCACGACTGAACCTCTGACCAGCAGAATTTACAAGAAGAAGGGACAAAAATCTATGCCTGGGATGCGCCATACCTTGGTAAAGCTTCAGTGACTGCGGAAATGCCAGAGATGCGAAGGACTATACCAGACAGTTTAACAGCAAGACCAACAATGACAGCAGGAATCTAGGAACCAATCTGCGTGAAAAGGAGATCAGAGAAACACCTGATGAGTCAGGAAACGAAGAAAGTCTTTTGTAAGTCAAGGGCTGTGGGAAAAGACAACCAAAATAATCAGAACCGGCAACATCTACGTGGCACTTGCAAACACGGAAACAATGGAACAAGAAAAAGACCATACCATGGTCTAAATGCAATTACATGGCAAGGACAAGGCAGTTATCATTAATGGCATGATTGACTCAGGCACTATAGAAAACTTTATCAATGAGGAATTCAGCCAACAACATGGCATACGAATGAAGAGAGCAAAAGATAGAAGGGAAATCTACATTGCGGATGCGGAGCCATGCGCGATGGGACCTATCACTCATATAGCGGAAGTTCCTATGGACATTGGCAGCCATAGGGAGGTGGCAACCTTCCAAATCGCACATTTGCACCTCTACAAGGCGGTTTCAGAGCTGCCATAGTTAAGAAGACACAACCCCAAGATCGACACGGAAAGCAAAAAGATTACATGCTATAGCGAGACGTGTACAACGGTATGCCTAGAAACCTCGCCAGCAGTTGACCTAGTCCCCGAAGCTGAAGCCCTAGAAGAGACTTTATCTATGCAATTTCCCTAAAATCCAAGCCAAGAATGTCCAGTACATCAAAATACAAAGAATAATCGAAACTCCAACGATCCCTACCAAGGGATCAGCAAGGGCAACAGGACACGACCTGTATGCAAGTGAAACAGTCACAATACCAGCCAAAGACCAGAAACTTCTCAGTACCGCAATAGCCATCAAACTACCGGAAGGCACCTATGGGAGTATTGCTCTACACATCGGATTGTTAGTTAAACATATGATTACTATAAATACATGGGTAAGCGACCCTGACTATACAGGTGAAATTCAGGTAGTACTGGTTAACCTGGGAATGGATGATTATACAGTCGAGCCAAGAGGCAGAATCGCTCCGTTATTAGGTGAAAAGATTGTTATAAGACAAGGCGAAGAAGTGCTGCAATTGGCTCCCATCATGAGAGGCGATGCCAGGTTTAGAAGTACTGACAAAACAGAACGCCAAACAATCGAGAGCAACAAGATCTCTGCCACCTCCTCTTGAAAGTTCTACCTTTGGGGCGAGATTACAGTGATCCTCAAATGGGAATATAAGGTAAACAAGCCTTGCAAGATCGACGCAATCAATATCTGCACTGAATTGGCCATCAAGGCAAAGAGAGGGCCAGCAAAGGAGGACACACGGAATATTATTCTAAGGGAATATTACCTGTACCTGGGCATGTTCAAGGAGGAAGAAGAAACACGGCTACCACTAAAATGGGCAAATGTTGATTTAGTGATCAACCCAGAGAAAGGAGAAATGGGCCCAGCAAGAAAGTTGTACCCATTGAGAGAACGAGAGCAGGAAGAACTAAGAGAATACCTCTCTGTCAACATAAACTGAGGCTGGATCCGAGATTCTGATCCAAACGGAGGATCACCAATCCTGTTTGTCAAAAAGAGAGATACCAAACTACAACTATGTGTCGATTACCGAGGACTCAATAAAGTCACCAAAAGGACCAATACCAGTTACCACTGATAGTAGAGGCCTTGGATAGCTAGAGGACAGCCAAAATATTTACCAAACTCGATATTCAAAATACCTACGACAATATCATGATCAAAAAAAGTACCAGAATAGAAAACAACATTTAAGACAAATTACGGTATATCCGAATATACCGTCATGCCCTTTAGACTTAACAATGCCCCAGCAGCCTATCAGATATGGGTCAACAGAATCCTTAGCCCTTTACTATTTATTAGTTGTATTGTCTATCTAGACAATATTTTGATATATACTCCGAGAACCTTGAACAACTCTGAGGTCATGTTACTAATATCATACAAGCCTTGCGTAAGGAAGTACTCACATTCAAAGCCTCTAAGTTTGAGATTCACAAAGATTCAACAGAATACATGGGATTCATCATCGATGGAGACGGAGGCAGTGTCGATCCTATCAAGACTGAAGCAATATGGGAATGGAAACCACCAGAGTCTAAGAAAGGCATAAAATGCTTTACAGGAATCTGCAACTTCTATCTGTGATTCATAGAATGGTTCAGCCGTATAGCCATTCCCTTATATGAGCTCACCAAGAAAGAGGTCAAATGGAACTGGACGGACTAACAACAACAGGCATTCGATGAACTGCACTGACGCCAACCTCTGCACTACTCCTAGTCCAGTATGCTCAGGAGAAAGAGATCATGATAGAAACTGATACAACAAAATATGTATTCTTAGGCATAGTATCATAAAAAGGGGAGGATACAAAACGACGACTAGTGGCATACTATTTGAAAACGAAGTCAGGCGCGAAGTGCAACTACGACATACATGGCAAAGAGCTATTAGCAATCGTGTAAGCTATAAAAGAATGGCGAGGATGTTTAATGGGGAGTCGACATCGAGTATCGATACTTACCAACCACAAGAACCTGGTGCCCTTTAACACCACAAAAGAACTCAAAGACCGACACATTCGCTAGAGTGAATCACTCCGCCTATATGTCATCAAAATACAATACCGACCTGGGAAAGAAGCAGGAAAGCCAGACTCCCTTACAAGGAGAGTGGAAGGTATCCTTTGGGGAATATGACGAAAGGATTCAACAGAAACACAGAATTCTGTTGACAAAGGAACACTACTTAGAAGCAATAGAAGTGGTGAAGTTTACAGAAGAGGACATAGGAATACGAGAAGTAAGCAAAACTGATATACAGATAAGAGCAATCCATGATGCCCTGGCAAGAGGAGACAAGGAGATGAAAGTAGTAGCAGTTGGTGCATGCCAATGGTAGGAAGGATACCTCTGGTATAAAGGGAAAATTTGAGTCCCAGAAGAGGAAGCAATAAGGACAATAATCATACTACAAAACCACGATCCACCAACTGCCGGCCATGGGGGAACAAGCAAAACTATTACCCTTCCAGCCAGACAGTATTTATGGTCAAAGATGCGGGACGGTATCAAAAGATATGTCAAAAACTGCGATATCTGCCAAAGGACAAAAGCAATCCGGCATGTACCATATGGACTACTGCAGCCAAACGAAGCACCATACCAACCATGGAAATACATAGCAATGGAGTTTATTACCGACCTCTCAATATCTGGTAGATATGACGCCATATTGGTAGAAATCCAGATATTAACTAAAATTGGTCAGTTCATACGTTGCAATGACGACATGAATACTAAAGACTTTGTACAAATATTCCTGAAGGAAATATTTCGCGTACATGTACTACCACAGGATATTATCATAGATCGAGGAACCTTGTTCACATCGGAACTATGGAGAGAAATGACAAATCATTATGGATACAGAGAATGTTGGGTACCGCCTTACATCCTCAGCCCGATGGACAAACCGTGAGGACAAATGGGATATTGGAGCAATACCTATGACCCTATATCAACTATCTACATGACAACTGTGCCAACCTACTACCATTGGCAGAATTCACATACAACAATACAAGACAAGACACACTAAAGATCACACAACTCTACGCGAATAATGGTCACCACCCGGAACATGAAGTAATTGGCCACATGATACCAAAAGAGAGAACTGATAAGGAAGAAATGGGTCAGCTGCACCCTATTCTACGTTCGGAAATGGTCTGTGCACAGTTAAAATAAAAGCAGAATTACAATCGCAATAGAAAACCAGAGCCGAATCTCAAGTCAGGTGATATGGTTTGGTTACTGCCATGGAACATCAGGACCATAAGACCATGCAAGAAGCTTGATTTCAAGAAAATCGGACCATTCAAGTTCCTTACAAAGGTGGGCACAAGTGCCTATAAATTGGCCCTGCCGCAACAGATGAAGGTCCACAACACCTTTCACATCTCACTCCTCGAACCCTATGACAGCAACCAATTCCCCTCACAAAGACAATCACCACCACCTGGTATCAAAATCGAAGGAGAAAGCAAGTACGAACTTGAAGAAATCATCGATTCACGCATGCACCGAAGACGCCTGCAATGCAGGGTCAAGTGGACCAGCTAAACACCTGAATACGACAAAACGTGGTACCCTGCTGAGAATTTCAAAAATGCTAGCTTCCTCATTGAATGTTTCCATCAGCAGTACCCAGGAAAGCCCCAAATGGGTTATTGTTAAAATAGGAATCGTGGAGGAACAACAAAATATACAAATGACCTTGGGACCCACCGGCGGTTGGGGCGATAGCACAAGAGGTATCATACCAATGAGCCCCCCGTACGCAATACAGGAGTAAAGACCAAAACAGGCAGAACATAACGCTCTTTCATGGACTGCCGGCTAAGACAATGAATGCCACATTCATTTACAAAATAAGGAAGGATCTAATTAGTTTCCTAAACAGCCAAAAATAGGCAAACAACAACAACCTCCCAAGGACATATCCTGCATCCACTGCTTCAAGGACAACTGCCGTGTACATCGAGACGACAAAATCGATGCACGGTGTTACCCAAGTTGTACTGGGAAAGCGGAACCCCGGAACGAAAATGATGCATGCATGGGGAAAGAACGGCAACATGGAGGACACAGTTTAGGAGGGAAGGGGGCGAAAATATTGAAACAGATCCTAGTCCAGATGTGGGATGCCCTGAATGCCAGATTAAGGGGTTACGAAACCAACTGGGCACCGCACAAGCCACCTTTCAGAATCAAAGACAGAACCTGCAGACCTACTAGAGGAAGATTGCTGACCGGGATAGAACGATCTGAATGGCCAATGTAAGCTTAGAAGATATAGGCAAAAGTTGGCAGCAAGTTGAACATTAGGTCCGGGAGTTGAAAATAGAATTGCGCAGCTTTGGGGAAGTCCTGACGAGAATAGGACGTTGAGCCTGATAGGACTCAGGGTGATTGGAGAAGAGATCTAATGTCATCATTGGTGACTAAGCCAGATAAGATTTTACATTACTCATAGTTATGAGTCATAAGCCTGTTAGATTGCACACTATGACTCTGTAGTAGTCATGGAGTGTCTGATGATGCACACTAGTGCAATCATTGTTATATTGTAATTGTTTGATCGTGCCCATGACCAACATTGCTGAGTTATATGATGTAATGATCCTCAAACATGACTCACATTATAAGTTATGGGTTTCGCACATGTGACTACATTAGGACAGTTGACTTGTATTATGATTTTTGATTGGTTGTAGACGCTGCGCAGTTGACTCAAAGGAGTCAGCTGATGGATGTCAAAGTATGAGTCAATATTAGTCATGCCGAGAGTCTGACTCATAGGTATGAGTCACCAGGGTTAGGGTTGAGGGAAGTGTTCTTATATAAGTACTTCTAAGCGGCCTGTAGTTAGGAGACGCTTCTCTTCCTCTATTTTCCTGCCTCTACATTTTGCACCACCACGTCAAAAGTGTACTCGGTTCCCACGATCCCACCCACACCTCTCCTCGCTTGGGTCCTTGTGTACCCTAGGCCTGGTCATGGTGGAAGCCGGTCCCCCTCCTCCCCCTCTTTTCGACTCCGCCCCTGCACCACCTTCAGCCACTGCCTCCGCAGTGGACATCCCCCCTCACCTCAGGTTCCTATCCTCCTTCCTTGAATAAACCAAGGAAGTCATCAACTTCTCCTCCACCCAAGTCCTCTCAATCTCCCCCTCAGGCCTCAATGACCCCTCTCCATTGGAGATATCACCCTGATCACGCTCCTGTGTGGCGTCCTTCGGCTAAAATTAGTCCTGAGCCCTGCTTGACACCCTGTCCTCAGCCCTCGTACATCTCAGTACCGGCTTACCCAACCCCTCCCAAACTGTCGACCCTGTAGCCCCCGGCCTGGCCTCAATCTGTACCGAGCTTCGCGACCTAGCCCACCGTTTCACGCTTGCACCTCCTCCCACCACCACGACTCCTCCCGCCATCCCTCCCCGTCGTAACATCTCCCAGAGGTGCCCTGCGCCTTCATCTGCCATTCCTCCCCCACCTCCTGCCCCTGCCTCTCAAGGTATCACACTGGCAATCCATGGTTTCTCCAGCGATCCGTGTAGCAATCGTGATACTTCGGACCCGTCCTATACTCAAATCCTGGTAGGCAGAACAAATAGGAAAATGTCCCCAACCAGCCCACCCTCTGTGGTCAAGGTTGCCGCGGTGGTAGCTACCAAAGCGACCCGCACCTCCCCTAACTCTGGCTCTCCCTCCTCTCAGCCACAATCACCGCCCTTCCCCCCCCCCCTCACCATAGCCGCCCACAAGTTCTTTGCTCACCTCACCTCGCCTGCCCTCCACCCAGATGCAGCAGTCATATCCGGCCTCCTTTCTGATCCTGCCCCTTCTGTTCTTGTTGATGCAAACTCATCCCTCCACCGTAGATTCAAGGCCTCTGTCAATGAGCGAGGCTCAGTCTCCCTCACTGGCCTTGATGACCAGTTCCCTGCCCTCTCTTACGCCCCATACTTTGAGGCCCTTACCAGGCACCTCAATCAATCTTTTGCAGTTGATGACAACCCCTTGCTCACCTTCCGCCCAGCCCCGACTGCCGTTCAAATAGCTATCCACTGAGTCCCCTCCTCCTGCCTGCCGGATAATGAAGTCTGACCTCTTCTCCCGCCTCTCCACTTCAATCCTTAACTCTACCGGTGTCCCTATCCTCTCTGCTGGGTTCCTTAATAGGTACCCTGCCTTACGCCTCAAGCACTACTGCTTGGTTGTTATAATCACTGCCCCCGTGCACGCCTCCTCCCTCCTCCCCCACTTCCCCCTATTTTCAGCAAACAGGAGGACTGGTAGGGCCATTTCTCCCTCCCCCGATACACAGTGGCTCAACTGCAGGGCCTTTGGTCATGTGGCCCCCCAGTGCAAGACCCTCACACAGTCTGCACTTTCTGCTCCCTTCACCACCTAAGAGCCCACCACAGGTGATCTAATCACTCTTGCCTCGAGCAGGGCAACACCAAATCCTTTCCAAAGTGCTGCCTAACCTCCCCACCACACTGCCTGGACTGCGATGGCCATCACTCTTCCCGTGACCGGGACTGCCCCTCTAGGCCCCCTCCTCCCACCTCAACACCCCATACCGCCCCAACCCCCAGAGACAATGACGAGATGGATGTTCTACCAGACCTCCCTGCTGCCACAACGACACCCTCGCGCCCCACCACACCGCCCCAGGATCTCTTAGGCCCTGCCATTGACCTCCCCTCTCTCAGGCCAAGGAGGCGCGCCCAGTCAGCCCTTGGCATGTCCAGGTCCTCCTCCCGGCATGCTGCCCCACCCACCCTGGTGGCGCCCAGCTCCTCTGCTGCCCCTCGCGATCCAATGGGCTCTGACAAATAATGTATTGCACATCTCCCTCTCCACCGCATAGGGCCCTTAGGGCCTTGTACTTTCTCTCCCATGCTCAACACAACTGCCAGGGTAGCAGAGATGTGTTTTCTTCCTTTTTCAATTGCTTAGTTGAACTTTCCTTTCCTGTTTCCCTGGTGTGTATCCTGTATCCTTCTGTGTTTCAAGGACGTATTACTACTTTTACTGGCTTCAAGTCCTTCTTCCCCCCTTGTTCCTCCCCCAAAAAGCCATGGGTGGCTTGTTATGTTTATTCCTCCCTGCTGTCCATGACTGTTATACTTCCTGTTTTCTTGGGATGAATCGACACCATTGGCCTTGATTTTTCCCTGAGAGATAGGCTATTTGCGTTTTGCTTTTCACGCCTTTAAGGACTGAACTCGTACTCTGTCCCTGGCAGGGTACTCTCCCTTCGTAGTATTTCCCCTCTTGCGTTGTTTCCTTTTGATGGGTTTCCAGTTCTTTCCTTGGGTGAATTCAACATCCACTACCCCTCTTGCGACCCGCTAGGTGCCCACTCCCCCGCTGAGTTCCCAGTTTCTTTCCCTTACTTTTCCCGTGCCAATGAGCTTGACTACCAGCTCTTGAATACCCCTGGGCTCTGTACCCACTTCCCTTTAGGTGACGGGGGCAGACCATCGGTGTTAGATTTTTCTTTTGCCTCTCCTGTATTATTTCCTTTCTTCTCCTCTTGGAGCACCCCCCTCCCCTCGACTGGCTCAGACCACGTCCCCATCCTTCTCTCCTTTAGGCATCCTATAACACACAACCACCTACCCGCCCGAAACCGGGCTCTGACTGACTGGGACACCCTCTCACCCCTGCTTCAAGAGCAGGCAGTCCAGAACCCCTCCCGCCTCCCAACAGCCGCCTCACTATCCCTATGGTTTGACACGAATATCATTCGTGTACTCTCCCTCCTTCGTAACCATACCCCCCTCTCCCGCCCATCCCTCCGGGCCAAGCCCTGGTGGTCACCCTTCCTCTCTACCCTCTGAATGGAACACCACTCCGCTGCTCATAAGGCACGTGCCTCCCGCTCCTCAAGCGACATATCTGCCGCCAGACTTGCCTGACTTGGCTACTTCAAAGCCATAAAAGGAGTAAAAAAGGCACACTGGACCTCCCTCCTCCTCAACGCTACTCCCTCCACCTTCTGGGCCATCAAACGTCTGGCCCTAAGCTCCTCCACACCCTGCATCCCCACTCTCCCAGGGGCTAACACACTCGAGTCTCTCAACATCGCCCTCCGCAATCACTTCTCCCCACCACGCCCCTCCACCCACGCCCCCATAATCCTCCATATCTACTCAGACGCCCACGAGCGGTCCTCAGATGAGATCACAGCCACCCTCATGGCCTCCTCCTCCTCCTCAGCACTAGGTCCGGACACTGTCCCCTATGGGTATGGAAAGTGGTCCACCGCACCTCCCCCTCCTTGCTGGTTTCACTCCTTTCCCCTCTTCTCCTCCCTGGTTGCCACCCAGCCTCCCTCAAAAAGGCCAATGGCGTGGTCCTGGATAAACCAGGCAAGCCGTCCTACAACACCCCAGCCACCTTCAAGGTCATTGTCGTTCTCGATACAATCTCCCAGGTTCTGGAGAGAATTATTGCCTCCCGTCTCACCCTCATCACCGGGACCTGTGCACAGTTCAGTCCCAACCAGTGTGGATCCCTGGCGGGCCTATCCTCCTTTGATGCCGTCACCACCCTTACCCACACAATCCTTACCCTGTATAGCCCACCCCTCCGCATCTCCACCCTCTTCCTAGACAACAAAGGGGGTTTTGATAACGTGGATCCTAATTTTCTTTCCTCCAGGCTCAGGAGAAATGGCGTCTACCACTACCTTATCTCCTGGGTCAGGTCCTTCCTTACCTGCCTCACCTGACGTCTTCTGTTTCAGAGCTCACCTGGAATTTCCTCCTCCGTTTCCTTTTGCACCCCTCAGGGGTCTCCTGTATCTCCTTGCTTTTTGTTATTTATTTTTGATCTCTTAATTTTTCCCTTTCCAGGGGCCTTATTCTTTCCTATGTTGATGATTTTGCATTAACTCTATCTTCTTCTTCCTACTGCCGCAATGTTCAGCTACTACAAGCGGCTTTTTCTAGTATCAAGGGCCGCGGGGTGCCGAGCAAGGTTCCTTTTTCTGTTCCCGAGACAGAGCTTAACTACTAGCGCACTAAAAACCAGCTGGGCTCTCCTTGCATTATCCCTATCCACCTGGATGGGCAGGTCTTTCATCCTGCAAGCTCTCTCAGGTGGCTTGGCTACTGGCTCATGGCATCCCTTTCCACCTCCTCTCATTTCTCCAAGAGCCTTTCCCACGCCCAAGGCGCCATGGCCACTGTCCGCAGGCTTTCCCCACCAAGGGCTGGCCTCTACCCCCACCTATGGCACCACCTCGCTGTGTCCCTCCTCCTCCCCATCCTCACCTATAGGGCAGGCCTTTTTATACCCTCCTGGGGTCTGCTACGGCATATGGATGTCTTCTGGCATCAGATCCAGATATGGGTTACCAACTGCTTCCGCTCGACCAGACTCTCTGTCTTCTCCCTGGAGAGCTGCCTCCCACCTATTGCCCTTCTGTGCGCCCACCGGTGTCGGCTAGCTGTCCTCGGACTGGTCTGCGCCCCCCCAACCATCAACCCTGCCGCAGGACGGCACTCCACAGACTTTCCCTATCTCCGCCAAACCCACACGCCAGACTCATGGCGCCACCCTGCAAGTGGCCTTCACCTGAATGTGAAACACCTCCATTGGAGAACTCCTCCTCCCTCACCTCCTGTCCGCACACACCTCCCAGTAGCTGCAATATCCCACCTTATCCTCCCTATCCTGGGATCCCTGTCCTTCGCCCCCATACCGCGTGCAGATCTTGTACCCCTTATTCCTCCTCTCCCGCCACTACCTGCCATGCGCGCCACCAACACTTGACTTAGAAGGCGGGCCCACCAGACCCTTATCAACCACTGGGCAGAACCATATCCTCCCCAATCCTACTACCCCTATAAGGCGTCACTAACCCCGCATTCTTTCTAGGGTCTAGGAAAGTTCATTGCGGGCCACATTCATCAGATGCGTATACACAAGAGCTACCTGGCCTTTCACACCTTCTGGGCCTCTGAGGGGGAGCCCACCCTCAGTCCACGATGCTGGGACTATGATAAAGACTTCCATCACGCCTTACTCTCCTACTCGGCCACCTGCGATCCCCGCAGGCAGCACCTCCAAGGCTTCATGGGAATAAGCCCGACTGAAGCCATCTAGTCCTCCATACCACTCCTCTTCAACCTGGTCGCCGATCTGCGCAAAATGCAGGTTGGTTTCCCCGCTGACATGCTGCTGTCCCCTCCCTCTTCCACGCCTCCTCTGGTCGCCCCCACACCCCTAGGGTCTCCTACCCACGCTCTTTTTTCTTCCCCATGTTCTTAGAACCCTGGGTTTTCCCTTAAACGAAGGCTTGGTTTCTGTATGTTTCCTTGGCTGGTTTTCGCTTACTTGAGTTTACCGTACATGGTGGATGGACAGTTACCTGCCCAGTTGGAGCTTTTCTATGGCGTTGGTTTCCTTTGTTTTTGGTTTTTGGGATTATGGTTTTGTTTATGCTATAGCTCGCGCTGCGTGCAAGTTCTTGTACCTTAACAATGAATATATGATATAAAAAAAAAAAAGAAAAAAAAAAAAAAAGATTTGACTAGAGTTAGGACATCCTCCGTCTCCTGCAGAAAGCTGGCGATTGAAATCTCAACACCACGAGTTTCATCACCAACTATCCTCCCCCCCTCCCTCTTCCCCTTTGATGGCTATTCTACATAGGGGTATTGGGGGACCTTCATCCTCTCCTCCCCCTTACTAGGGGTTGCCCTCACAAAGGGCTTCTTATTAGTTTCATCGGACGATGTCTCCTCTCCCACTCATACCCCGCTTTGCTCGGCCTCGCTTAGCATTTGCATGGTCGGCAACAGCTCTCCTCACGCCTACAGTTGGCACTGTCGGTATCGGATTCCCTCCAAATACAGCCCCAGCTGGTTAGCGGCTTTAGCAAGGAACACCCTCATTTAGAAGCACTGCGGTCTCTGTCGGTCGGCGGTGCTCCTTCTATGATTGATGAAAGTGTTGGCTATGGTTTGCCTAGTCTGCTGTTTCTGGTAATTGCATCACCCTCCCTCCCCTCTTCCGTTGGTTGGATCGGCTGGCACCCTACTGCTCCCCCTCACTCTGTGGTGCCCGGCATCACACCGCAGCTCCCGTCACTTTTACCTGGGTCGCAAGCCGTCCCGCTTATGCTTTGTTCTGGTATTGCACAGTCTCCTTGTCCGTTGCCAATGCTAGTTGAGTTCGAAGTAATAGTTTCCACTATCAGTCGCATCTGGGTACAAGTGGCTCCTGGTCCTGAATCTCATTAACTAATGGCATTATTTTTCGTTTGTGGTTATATTTTGTTTTGTTTTTTGCTGGAGTCTATGTCAAGAGTTTTCCTTATGCCTTTCGGCTTACCTTCTTGAGACTTTCACCTTGTTGTTTCAGCTAGGAGTTTGTTAGTTTTCGAGTAGGAATCTGCAGATAGGGCCATACCTTAGGGTCTTGGAAGTACAGGATTTGATCACTGAGGTTGGCAGGTATGGTTTTTCGACGCCATATCTAGCAATCCATTTGCGCTTAGTACATCAAACAAAGAATATACTATAAAAAAAAAAATCTTGAAAAAATTGAAAAAATTCAAAAAAATTGAAAAAAGGGCCTGTAGTTAGGACTCTACACGCAACCATCTAAGTTCTTTCCAATATAATTACTTTACCTCTTTACCCTCCTACTCCTATATTGGCGTTGTGCGATTGGACCTATAGGCTTTTGGCTATCAATACAACGTCGGCATAGACCTGAGAACAATAGTGGATCTTCGCCTAGTACTACTCGTTGCAATAGTACTCGTACCTTGGTGGGTGAAAATAGCGCCACGCCCAGTACCTTACTATTAAGATAGCTCGCTTACCTTCATCCAACTTATAGAGAAGTAGTTACCTGTTGCAAGTAAGCTGACAGCATAGGATTGTAACACCATAATGGTAGCAATAAGGCATGCTACACCAGCTAGTTGGTTGCGGGTTTGGTGTGAGATATGGAATGTGGCGGAGATAAAGGACCACGGAATCATATTTTAGGGATAAGGAATAGTGTTTCACCCTAAACAGAGGAAGTAAAGTGTAACTATTGTGAGTTTTAAAGATAATAGTATAATATAGGATTTTTGGATTGATGGGGAGGAGAGGGTATTGTGATAGGAAAGTGTGGTGATTAATAAGGAATTAAATAGGTTAGAGGAAGATGATTAGAAAATTTGAAGGGTGGGATTGGGAATGATATTGTCAACTGCTGCAACAATAGTATAGGATATGAGGGAGGCTCTGGAGCTAATGACTAGACGATTGTAGTTGATAGGCAAGTGGTAGTTGGTGACAGTTTGTCTAGCAGTTCAGCCTTTATGCAAGAATAGTAGCTGAGTATATGTATGGTAGGTACTACGTCAGTTGTGGTTCAAGGAACAACTCAGAATAGTGTGGTTGATTAAGAAGGTAGAGGTAGTGAAGGGTAAAAAGGACACATAGGAAAAGTGGTACTCTTGATAGGAGGAGAGGGTATTGAGGGATGGGTGATGAAAGGTAAAGGAGGTGGAAACCTGATCGGTCAAGTTACTATTTGGTAGGTTAATGGAATTGCAGGAGGAGAGTTTCAGCTGTATTGTAGAGATAGCAGGTAATGAGAGGATTGTGTGAGGAAGGAGGAAAAAAGTGTGGATTAAGCAAAGCTGCTAGAGGTGAAATAGCGCCTGGGGAAGGGGAAGGCAGAAATGGGGTTATTGCGCTAGCATCATGTTCAGGATTATCAGATGGGGAGGTTAGTTTGGTGGCTGAACCTGACGAGGTCAGGGTATATAGGTTAGAAAGTACCACTGATTCCATGTGGTACACCACTAGTTAAAAGACGTGTGTATGAGGACAGGAATAAGTAACGGATAAAGTCGGATATGGCAGCTGCGTTGATAGTGCCGAGGGACCATGAGCCAAGGATGAAGGTTTAATTGGGAGGGCTGGAATCTTAAATGATACTCAGAGTCTATAATGTTTGTAGTTAGTGAAAAAAGTCAAATTGAAAAGTTAGATAAATAATGACAACCGAATGGGAAAAAAATATACCTAGTACAGGACAAGGGATCTGATAGGGGAATTTGATCATGTGCTAAGGGACATCTGATGTGGTCCAAACGTACAAAACTATGGTTTAATCCATTTGTTCTCTAATGTGCAGGACAACTAATTAGTGAGCACAAATTGGCTTGACAGGTATTGGCCTAATAATCTATAGAAACTAGTTTTTATAGCTCAGTCATGAGCAGACAGTACAAGGTATTCGTGCGAAGGGTGTAGGTGATCTGCCATACCGCCATATTGCGCATATGCTCGCAAAGTAGGGACAGTCTCCATGCGTGGTAGCCATTTCAACAATACTGTCATGCTTAATAATACATTATATATAATTTCATACTCAAAGGTAAATCTACCTAACTTAATAATCTTAATTGTATTATGTCTAAATGCTATTTAATCTATTGTTTAAATACTCTATTTAATGATTAACTACCCATAACTGAGTCTATGATTAAATTTGCTATTCAGTAGGACATATTATATTCCTCAACTATGGAAGGACCTTGGACATTACCACAACTCACTATTGGAACTGTTTTAACCATCAACTATACCATTAGTAGCTTATACTATTGGAACTGCTGTCAAAATTAAATATCAATTGTAGGGTTTTCCTAAATTTTAAAAGACTATATTAATTATGTTTGGAAATAATTTACGTGTCCTGAAACAATTTTGGATAATGCTAGCTCCATATTCTTTAATCAAGTGTCGATTGTTGTGATTGGGAAAGCGTGATGGAAATTCTTTCATATAAACTAGGACAGACATGATTTAATAATGAATAGCAAGGTTTTTATTTCTGATTTATTGTTGGGCATGGAATTATTGTTGAGCTTCAGGCTCACCTCTTGAGTGTCACAGCTTTGCGAGCACCGGAGCAACCTGAGGTTGTAGCAGGAAAGCCACACAACCTTTTCACGACTACCAAAGAGTAGAACAACTGATAGAAATTTGATTACACACCTGCAGTCCTCAAGTTCTCAAATGCTCACAAAGAGACTATGTGGTCATACCAAGACTCTTCAAGGGTTGGACCATTTTGGCATTACAATACAGGGTAGCCTCTCGCCAGCATTCTTATCATTCCACACCATGCTCCGGTTCTGCTGCCACCTCCCCTTCAGTGTTGCAACCTCTCCCCTCCACTACCTCCACCACCACTCCTATTCCCTCTGCATCCCTCCTTCACTGCCACTAAACCTTCTGCTACTACCACCTACTACCCCTGCTATTACTCCTACCCCAACTACTACTACTACTACCACCACCACAATGGCTACTCCTACGACACTGATCACCCACCCAGCCTTTGTTACTATACTACCAGCCACTCCCACCTGCCTCTACTACTACAATTACCACAACTATCAGCAACCGCTAGCAGACCCTATCACAACTTCTACAACCACTAGCACCACCACTACTATTACTGCTACCAACACTACTGCGATCATTCTCTTCCCCACCCCAACTTCTATCTTCCACTACTACCATCCGTTGTACTACTATAATGCAGCCCCGTACTATTATAGCCACAATCTGCTATTATAACCCCTACTCCTAATCTTTACCCACACCTGCTACCACTACTCTAATGTATCATGACCTCCTCCATTACTGTTACCAGGTGCAATTACTAGTACTGTAACTATCTGCCACTACTTCATCCAAGACTAATATACACTATTACCTCCTCTATACTACAACTGCCAGTACCACTACTACCACTCCAGTAAAAACTAGAATCACGGTCATGAGTCTTTATTCCTAGCCCTAACTTTACTAATTTTCTACATAATCATAATCTTCTACGACAACTTCAGGGTTACTCCATAACAATATCAAACATTTGAAAAACTTAAAGGTATATTAAGATCAATTAATTTTTTATTCAACTTGTAAACTGTAAATAAATAATTCTTAAATAAGAAAAAAACTAAGGAAATGAACAAAGGTATAATTATAGTATTACTAGTACCAAGGTACTAAGTTCTGTAGTACAACCCAAAGATGTTCACAGGCTGATAACCCTAATGCACTCATAATAATACAGACAGCTAAACATCAGTAGAGAGCCTAACATAACTTACTTAGTTGCTAGAGCAATATTGTTTCACCCAGAATTTAAAACTGATTAGGGTGAAGTAATTACCCGGGACTGGATTAGTCTAATTGGAGAAATAGTTTGTAAAGTAGTTAATCTGTAATATATTAGTAATTAAACAAGTAAAGATTAATATATTGTAAACAATATATAAAAATAGGCGATTCATATATAATAAGTCTAGATATCAGGTTAAGTAACATTGTGCCATGTAATCTCTAAATCTATAATATTATAAAAAGTTATTATTGTGTTGCAAAGGCAACTCTCAAAGTAATTTTGAGCTGTCCACTGATGTTTAGATGTCCGACACTCAGTATGAGTGCTCATCGCTGAGAGCCTACAAACATCTTGGGGTTTTTGCTCAAAGGCTACAATCTTGGAACCAGTAGACTAAGATTCAAATATATAAATATACAGAATAATATATGTACTTAAGGATAAAAGTATATATAAATAAATAAATAAATATTGAGAAGTATATATATGCATAAACAATTCTGTAATTTGAAATAAAAAAGCATAGATTAATAAATATCTGAGGGTAGAAGAAATCAATAAAGTAATAGATTTATAGATAAATAGATAAAATATGTAGAAATAAAAATAAAGAAAACTGGAAATAGATAAAGGAAATGAATAACAAAATAGATATTCTGTGAAATTATGAAACCCTAAAATAAGCAAAAAAAGAGCAATATTATATAAATGGAAATAAATAAAGGAAGTACAAAATAGATAGGAATATAATGGAATAAATATTAATATAAATATTGAATAAAAATAAAGATACATGTATATGTAAAGAACTACAGCAGCAGAGATTTATGTTTGCACCCAGAGTGCCAGTTGTGTCATAGGCTCAGGGTGTACATGACGACAACCACCTCCTCTTTTGCGTCATTTTCCGTCCCTTCTCTAAACTCTTTCAGGATAAGGTCCAGTTCTACTCTAAGGGCCCTGCGAGCGTCTAGTAGACCATCATTCTTTCGGACATGTATCTGGTACACTGTGCTGGCACTATTAAAATATCCCCAACTCTCCTTGTATTGCCTTACCACGCATGAACACTGTAGTTAATTTTGCTAAACTATCAACTTAGATGCTGTCTGTCCTTGACTGGTTTCATGCCCTTTGACATCTTGGAGACCTTAGTCTCTTCTATCCTTGTCCTATTGAGCTGATATCAGCCTTTTGTAGCTTGACATTTTCTCTGTCATGCACGGTAGGCTTACAGGCTTTATCTCGATTCCTTAAACAATATAAGCTTGACTTCGCGTGGAAAGTCTCTCTCGAGATCCTACTAAGTGACATAATAATATCACCGGGATGTCATCTAAACACTGGAGCGATTTGTCATGCTTAATGTTCCTAGGGATATTGACTCTTATCAAATCACTCAACAACTATCTCCCTTTTACTTTGTTGCACTTGAACCCAATTCCAGTGAATAACAACTTCTTACTGGCTGGCTATCTTGACATATCCTATTACAGATAAACAAATATCTTGAATTGTACTTAGTCTATATATCCATTATAGCCACTTAATAGACTTGCTCTTAGACTATTATACACACTCTAGCTTACTCCAAATTGTCAAAGACAAATTCAGGTAATTGTGATTGTATAGGATCGGTAATGTTACCAGCTTTTGGTAATGGCGTGACACTTTCTTAGCCATTTGGAGTAGTACAATACAATCAAGCAAGCTGAATATACACGCCGGCGAGGTTCATGGAAAATCAATACCGAAGCCTAGTTCCAGGAAATTGTTTTACCTTTCCATGCACACAAGTAGGGACCATATTTGGCGGCCAGAGCAAGTTCGGTTGCGAAAGCCGGGAAGTCCCAGGGTCTGGCTGAATATTGCACCATGTAGCTCTGCAGCTAGTTTTAATGATCCTTAAACGCAAGTGGTATAGGTAATAGAACCTCTGCCTATACAGTCTTTGGTAAAGGATCTTGTGTAACGGTATATTCCAGCTACCAAGTAACATGTCAACTATTCATACATAAAGGGAGGAAAGGTACTTAGGCATTCAGATAGGTTATGTAATCTAATTAGGCTCAGTAACACATATCCATATTTGAGGATAGTAACCAGGTTAGGTAGGAAAATCCACAGATAATGTTGCCTAGAGTAACTCTCTCTGGCTAGATAAACAGGACACAGAAATAGGTCAGGTCGCCATTTTGGAAACCGTAAGCCACTACTACAGTTAGAGGGAGTATGTATAAGGGGGGCCAGGTAGGAAGACTGATAGTAAAGTTGCAAACACACTAAAGACTACAAGTAAAGTTCAACAAAGGTAAAGATATAGATAATTGAATCAAATGATAAAGCTCAATATCATTAAGGAGGAGCGACACTCAATTCAATTTCTTCTCAAAAGGATAGTTGGATATCACTGGAAAATGCCATTCACGTTTAATTAACAACAATTATAATGCCATTGACTAGCATCACTTCTCTGACCAACAAGGAACACCCTTCTCCAGGGGACTATTTATCTAGACAGGACTCCCTCAAGCAAAGTTACAGGACTATGCAGATCGCTGAGATAGGCAGAGTCTGGGACTATCGTTGGTTATCTGCAATACATCGGAATTATATCTCAACGATGGAAACACCGTTCTGCTTGAATTCTTGTCTGTAGATTACTATCAAGTGGACTTGAGACACTATATCACAGTTAAGAGGCAGATCCCTAGTGGTGATTCTGTCTATACAATTATTGTAGTCCACCTGGTTTAGAGGGCTAATTCGTAGCTACTCCTGTACCTAAATAGTTGACATGGTTAGTGTTACTGATGTGTTGCTTAAAGGGGTGCTACACATGGCCAATGGTTGTTTAAAAACCTCAGGCCTGAAAAGATTTAATGGCCTCAGAGTCCCGTAATGTGCCTTAATAATTGTATAGCCCCTTGGCAATTTTTGCTAGACTGTAAGAGTTTTAACCGAAATGCTTCCGTGTCTACACGACTCTCATAGGTCTTTTCTGGAGGACTACCATGGATCCTTGAACGATAATTATCCATGCTGTGTACCTCAGAGTGTTAGCTGGTGTCAATTCTAGCTACTTGCCCAAGTTAGGCATTGCTCACCGCTATATATACCCAGTAGACACTATCTGATGAAGTTGACGGTGGTGACGTATCCTGTGTTACCTTATTCCCATGGCTCAAGAGATTTTGCGAGCCTTTTATCAACTGGAGAGATTGACTACATTGACTGGGGGTGCGAATGCCGATGGGAAAACCGGGTGTTGGCCGGATATAGCATCCTCAATTACATCTTGGTAACCATTGCAGACTTGAGCATTTTTTATAACAATAGTGTAAGGTAAGTTGAAAATACTCTTCGCATAAGTCTATTCATAGGTCGTGTAACTTGCCCTAATCATACTATAAAGATAACAGTAAGCCTAAGATAGAGCCATTTCCATCTCAGGAGGTACTAGAGCAAAATCACCTTTATTTATCCACATGAAGGAGACTATGATACATGTGGTTAAACGGATACCTCAGGCCCAACTCTTTTTTTATTTAATTCAGATATTCTCTGTTATATAAAGGAAGCTACATGTATCACTAGTTATAGCAAAAACAAAACCTTCATCTCAAACAACCAAATGAAAAAAATACCAAAATCTTGTAACCCAATTGTAGCGGTATGGTCACAGCTCCCTAAATGTAGACTACTGAAGCAAGGAAAATCCTTAACAAAATCCCAAACATTGTAAGAAAATTCAGGATATGATGAAAGAGTCAAAGTCAGTTAAGCAGGGCAGCCTAGCTGTTGTACAGTACTGATGGCCTACAGGCTGGCATGGATGAACAGAATCCGGTTGCAGATTCAAAAATATAGGCGTGGATGGCCTGTAGAAGGTCTGCTGAGGACCAGACAGGTGAACCGTGGCAAAGACTGCCAATACCAGGCAGGTGGCAGAGGCGGCTGGAGGCCTTGGCAGTATATTGGATGATGGCTTTGACTATTTGTCCTCTCGTGCTGGCAGGTGGGGCAGAGGATGAGAGGTTAGGCACATCCCAGGATGTATGGGCAGCCAAGTAGGTATTGCCAGGCGGCATTTGGTCGATTATACCATCAGTGAATCTATCCAGGCCGCTTAAGAGGTGGGCAAATCAGGATGGTTGGCACGTTTCCTTAAAAGTGTGCTAGTCAAAAAGGACAGGGACTATACTAAGCATTTTAAGGGTTACGTAGTTTTCGCCCATATGACCACGTTAGGGTCATGTGGGTTTGCGACATGAGACATATTTGTCAGTTATGTGAGTGATAATAGTTGATTTCGTCTACATGACCACTTCAGGGTCATGTATGCTTCGTGCATAGAACATACTTGTGGGTCCGGTAAGTGTTATGACATAAATTCGTATACATGACCACTTTATGCTCTTTTGAGTTTCATGCATAACACACACTTGTGAGTGATGAGGTTGTTATAAGTGCAGATAGCATTGGTAACTTCGAAGGTCCTGTTATATTATTTGTTTCACCTAGCTGCCCATTTACACAATCATAACATATAGTGTTACGTTAAGAGGGCGAATTTAGTACATATCTGAGCACAGGAGGATAGCTCTTCACGCAACCACATTTGTAATTTTCTATCTATTACTTTATTAATCAAAATATTATTACGCACTCGCTATAGCGACCCTGGGTTGTAGTTTACTGCCTGCGTCTACTATTAAGTACCTAGGAAAAGTATTGGACTTGGTGTAGACACAATAAAGGTAATCAAGGCGTTTTGTTTGACTGAACATTATATCATTGTTGGTTGCACAATATACATAGTCTAATCTTAACAATAGTGTATATAAGTGCTAGAGGATTGGGGGAGCCTGGATGATCAAGTCATTTAGAAGGAAGGCCTTAAAGATTTTCTTAAAGAAGCGAAAACTTCTTGTTGTTCGTTCCTGGGGGACGATGTCTGCGGGAAGCAGAGTAAGAGAAGCCATGGTGTAGTTCGCTACAGTATGGATAATCGTAAGAAGCGAGTGCCAAAGTTCGTCAATTGAGAGGTGACGCCTAAGAGGTAGCTGGATCTGTAAATATCCCAGGGTTGAGGGAGCTAGTTGTATATATGACCGGCCCAATGGCTGCCATATTGTATACCTAGTAGTTCTAGGATTTGCAGCTTTTATGACATAAGATGTTCTCCTGTCTATATATGGCAATCGGTTACCTAGCGTAAGTGTGCTATCCTACCTAACTCTGCTTCCAGGTTACTATGTGTAAGTGGGTTACCCAATCTCTTCCTGTCTGTGAGTTACCTGATCTAAGTGGCTTACAATACTAAGTTGTGCATCAGGGATGCTTGGCCTAGTTGGGTTAACCTACCTAACCTTGTGCATGAGTGTGTTTCCTTATTCTAGGTACTTATAGATGTCATGTCAATATTGTAGGTGTTTTGTACTATTCCTCTTCTACTCCTTTCAGGACCACTTGTTGGGTGGTTGAGGTTTTTCCAATGCTATTGTAAGTAATCCAAAGTTATTATAGTACTCCACTCTTCCATAAGTCTCTTTTCACAGTTAGCTAATTCCGTAGCGAGGCCATCTTCAGCCGCAAGTAGCATGAGCTGGTACTCAGATTTTTAGGTAATCCCAAGTTTGAGAATTAAGCTGGTGAAGGAAAACTATGAGGTTTTATTAAATAATGATGATATGGTAAAGGCAGCTATAATGTTAGAGGTTTATGAAAAGGCTTGTGTATTTACTGAATTCAAAGGGGGGAGACTCAAAGATCCCAGGTTGAAAAGGGAAATATAGAGATCTGTATTCTTTTAATCTATTTCTTGTATAATTGATGTCAATAAATATCAAGTTTATCAGCTGTATGTTCCTCTAATTGTGCTAAGATTGTATGCAATTATTAGTTTTCATCCAGAATTATATATACATAGTTGAGATGAAATTATCCATTCTGTCTATTCTGACTTAGATACATCTCATAATCTCTCCACATTTTAGTGGAAATTTTGTCCCATACCAGAGACATCTCATCATTATTTTCATTTCCTTGTTGATCATTCCCATCTCTGCTCTCATCATATTGGACCTCATTTCCGCCATCATTTTGTATAAATTCCTGCTGACTAATTTCTCTTCCTGTTTTTTTATTATTTTTATTATTAGTCATCTATTTCACTTGTTAGAATAATTAATTTACTGCTTACCTTGCCCTAAGCCATGTTGATGAAATAAATTTGTGTGACTCGAATCAAGTCCTAGTGCTGATCATCTATTACTTGTATTTCTTATGATAAAGTTATGTAATCCAGTAAGAGCAAGGATGAGTTTGACTTGAATAGGAAGCGAGTATTTGTTTGCAGATTGAAGAATTCCAAAACAGCATTTCATAATTCCAATATATCTCTCAATTAAATTCCACAATTGAGAATCTCTTTAATTGAATAACTCTTCCTTCCTCTATGGTTTACAATTAGTTAAACTTAAATTCGACTCTGTATATGGAATAAATTCTACATTCAAATATTTAATTTTGCATTTCAAAGGGAACTGACCTGTTTCTAGACTGGTATTAATCAGGTAAATAATAGGGAACCCCGCATTATGGTGTTCAACAGCCATTCTTTAGTGCGTATCCAGCATTTGCATGATAGAACTTTCCACTTGGAATGTAAAAACGATTATTCAATGCGTCTTACAACATTCTCCCATCTTGTACCGAGCCCTCGCACCCTGGTAAAACATTTGTGAAAATCATATCCAAACTGCAAGCAAGTAGTACATTTTGAGAGAGGTAGCCCTTTCGGTTTGGCGATGGTTCAGAATAAAAGGCAGGAGCATGTGCGGCGACTTGAGTTTGGTCAAGTGCTTCAAATGCATTCTGAAAATATGTAAAAAAATTTGCATTATTTTCGATTTCCCATAGGCATTGAGTTCTAGCTGGTTGTACCAGTGCCTTCTGCAACTAAATCATGGCAGTCAATACCAGATGAAAATGCCTAATAGGGAAACAGTCTCTGTATATGAAATAGTATTCAATTATTAGTTCCTGTAAATTCCATCCAAAGAGATTCATACCTGCTAATCGTCTCACAGCTGTGTAGAAATCGGAGCAGCCCATCCCTATTGGATCCCCTACAGGCTACAGTATATAGAAATATTCCAACTAGTACTTCCATCTTAACATCCCTAGTTTCCCTCAATCCACCCTTTTCTCTCACCCATTGGCAAAGCAATAGGAAACAAAGACGAGAAATACTAAACATCCACAAGAATCGCCGCTTGTTGGTCTCTTTTTCTAATAGCTCAATCATCTAGTCGCATCCAGTAAGGGGAGAGCTCTGACAAACTGGTTATTCATACTGTTCGCTGGTCTCCTCTGCAGCCGCGGTTGCAAGCTGGTCTAATAAACTTCCATCAAGCTTTAACATAGGAGAATTATCTTATGTGGATTCCATTGAAGTTGTAGCATATTGTTTCATAATTGTCTTATCAGGTTGAAGTTGTAACCACCATTTCAATTACTAGGAATATACACCTCAAACATTTATCTATACTGGTGAAGGGTTGGGGTTACACCCCAACCAACAATTGCTCGCGGTCTCGCAAGTGTCGGCACTCTGAAGGTTGCCTGACAGCTCAAAGCAAATTTATACCTCAACGCAAATTTGTGGCTTGCCATAGTAAATTTGTGACTCAGAATCACTTTGTAGGTTCATCTAGCTTTGTATCTAACAATACTTTATACTTCAACATCACTTTATTGCTCAATAAGACTTGGTAATTTAATAATAGTTAGTAGTTTAATTCAAAACTCTAAGATAATATTTAAGCTACAAAGTTATAACACTACATAACTAAATTGAAATAGCTATACAGTGTTATTAAGCTACAAAGTATTGTTGAACCATAAAATATTATTAAACATATAGCCAGGTCTAGCCACAAAGTCATGCTGAGCCACAAATTTACAATGGAAAGCCACAAATTTGCATTGAGCTGTCAGGCACTCTTTAGAGTGCCGTCAGTTGTCAGCCAGCGAGCAATTGTTGGTTGGTGTCCAACCCCAACCTTGGCACGACTAGTCACTTATATTATCATTACTCTTATACATTTTCCTTAGTACTTAGTTACTCTTTCTCCTCCGTGTTTTACCCTACCTGTTACGATCATATGCCATAAGCTGGTTTTGCAACAGGTAACAACTTCTCTTTGGGTTGGATGAATATGACTGGGCTGTTGTTATAGTCCGGCACGGGGCGTGGCACTAATCTCCGCCACCAGGGTAGGAGTACTATTGCAACGAGTAGTACTAGGCGGATTTCTACTATTGCTCTTAGGCCTATGCCTACGTTGTCTTCATAGCTGAACCCTATGGTTCCTATCGCACAACGCCAATAGGGGAAGGGAACGGTAAAGAGGTAAAGTAATTGTATAGGAAAGAACTTAGATAGTTGCGTGAAGAGTCCCAACTACAGGTCGCCTAGAGGTCCTTATATAGGCACTCTTCCCTCAACCCTAACCCTGGTGACTTATACCTGTGAGTCACACGACCTCTATGACTCTTAGTAAGTCATAGTATGAAATCCATCAGCTGACTCCTCTGCGTCAACTGCGCAGCGTGCCAACCAATTATAACTCAAAAAATAAGTCATGTGCCCTAAAGTAGTCACATGCGCGAAACCCATGAGTCATAGTGTGAGTCATGTGCGAAAATCATATCTTCATATGACTCACAAATGTGTGTCATGTGCACGATCATCCAATTACAACATAACAATGATTGCACCAGTGTGCATCATGTGAAACCCCATGACCTCTAATAAGTCATGGTGCGAAATATAGCAACCTTGTGACTCATAACTATGAGTCATGCAAAATCCTGCCTTGCTTAGTCACCAATTGTGACACTACCCAAAATATTTGTAACTTATAACAAAAATGGGTGTTAAAATAAAATATCATTTTTCTATTGTGCCAAACAGGGCCTTTGTTTTCTAAAATAAATTTGATCGCAGAAAAGAAAATCAAACCCTGAAGAGGTTAACCATTTCCAAATTTTTCATTAGCACCTCCTAAAATTGAACAATAGCCTTTGAGAATCTCTGCATGGTCGCAAAAAATCACCAAATATACTGTAAAACCAAGATGTTTTAGTTTAAATTGTTGGTCTCTCCTGAGTTATGATCTAGTAGATTACCTCTTGGTATTGGCCTGGCAATTGCTTCTGGAGAGAGAACAAAGGTTCAAACCCATTCTGGGCTCTAGTTAAGGATAATTCTACTGGTAGGACATAACCAAAAAAGAAAAGATGATGCGTGGTTTAATAACCCCAGTATTTATTTGGCATGGTTTAGAATTCTCCCAAAAACAATTCTTCAAGAAACCTCGCATATTCAGAAGGCTTACTGTGAGGTATATTCGCTACAGATCTAGATAAACAGGGCTTACAAAACCTTGCTAAAAGTAAGAGACTTTCCAGTGTCGGAAGTTAAACTAATCCAATAGGGCTTTTGTACTACTTTTGGGTCCTTGAACCAGAATTGTAAGAGGGACCAAGGCCGGAATCATCTAGTAGAAGGCCTTGTATCAGTGTCTTCATGTGAAAGAGAATCTCCATTACTCACCTTGACACGATTTTTGGTTTTGGTCTCATGCCTGATCCTGATTCTACCGGCCTTTTAAAATGGTGGAGAATTGTTTCTTTCTCATAATGAACAATACTAGCCTTGCATTTTTATCATTATTAAAGATTTTCAGCACTAGGGCTGTCTGTCTACTAACCATATCCAATAAGGACTTATAGACTTAGGGGCATAGAGTACAAGATGGTTCTAAGATAGTAGTCGAGGTAAACAAATTGTATCTCTCATCTCTAGCCTAGAAGAATATAATATTTCGTGTCCACTAACTAGTTTACCAGTACCCTGACAAGCCAAGCACTGTTGCCGTTGGTGCCATAAGGATATTTCAGTATGCCTGAATTCTCATATCTGAGCTGGGGTTACTATTCGAACAAAGTTGGCCATTTGTTGATTAGCAATTGCTAGGAGGATTACTGTGTATGGTTTCAGTAGGAATTGAAGTTGGTCATATGTTTTCTATTTAGAGAGAGCCCTGGCCCACACTATTACCTTCTGGCCTTTTAGCCAGGTGAGGTTGCTGAGCACTCAGCATTTGCATTACTTCTTGGCTTTTCACTTATCAAACCCATCTTGTGAGAGTCTATTATGAGCCATATTCCATAGGTATGCTCATATTTAACCTACATTCCCACTTTCTTGTCTTATAAGTTACCTTTAACTGAACTCAATCGTGAGAGGTTGTATTTTGGTTTCTGGTTGGTATATCCATATTTGGTATTTACGCCATTAATAGTAATATCGCGGTTTCAGTTGGACAATTGACTGAATGCAGCCTCTGCCACGGTATGTTTCTCCAGTTCTAGAAATTCCTCCTCTCTCTGCCAACTACAAGTTGAATTTGCATCCACTCTTCCACGAGAGTGAATTTGGATGGGATAACGGTCACTGATTATCTTCCAGGGAATTGCTTTCTACTCGTACCTGCCATGTGATTCCCTAAAATCCGGCCTTGAGTTATGGCTTTCGTGCAGCCATAGATAAAGTTTTATTTTTCATTTATAAACTGGCCTGGGAATTTCTACGAGGGCTAGTCTTCACTTATTGACGCCGATGTATCGCTTAATCATTTCTTTACAACAACGATCTCAGGTAGAATGGCCTAGGCTTTGAGTAAATCCTTCCAATCTACCTATCCACTACCTGAATTTTCCGTGGATGGTCAGTCTTTCTTATTATTTGTTTTCACAGTGGCAAATACTATTCCAATTTCATAATTTTGCTACTGTATAAGGTTACTATTGAAATAGTTTCAAGAGGCAATTAACTGGTTTCGTAGATCTTGGTGTTCGCTTCCTTCAAAGATGTTGACTTTTTCAAATATTATCTTCCCTGGTCAGGGGAATCCACATTTATTTTCTAAGTAAGGCAAAGTTAACCACACCTCAAATACACTATTTTTTAGAGTAGATCGTCAAAGTGAACCTTCTTCCAACCTACTACATTTTCTGCCCTTTCTATCTTCTTCATCGCTATCATTCCCATCATATTCTATCTAATCCGCATAATTAAGCTTACCTGGTGCTGGTGGCAGTGGTAAGTTATGTCATCCAACTTCGTCTGCATTTTCCTTTTCCCAACCAGTAATTGATTATGATTCGTTTGTTGTAACTGCACCATGTATTAGTACTTGGGCTGTTGTCCGCACTTTATATCACTCCTGAATCACCAGGAGAGGGCAGATGCTGACTTTGTACTTGAACTAGTTTATCCGCCAGTAGAGGTACAAGAGGATTAAGGTTTGCAGTCATATCTTCTCTGTCGTTCCAGTGATGAAGAGCCACAATTTCGTGTTGCTCATTCACCCTAGAGGTCAAATCCTTTTGGTGCTGATTTAACATTGCCTTAAGGTCGATTAGAGCCTTTGCAAGAGTTTGCTTACTGGTTTTGGTGAAATAAGGATTGGACCCCTGTTTAGCCTCACGGTGTCAGAATCTCTCTATGACCTATGCATTAAACCTTTGCTACACCGTTTTAGAATCGGTACTCCAGTGTTGATTTATTCTGTGACCTTCCAAATTTCAGCATTAATGATAACCTAATCTCTGATCATGTGGCTTTCCCGTAATTAATCAATTATGAACCCTTGCCTTGCCTCTTATGAGCATGCTGTACTCGCTATATGATTTTCATTACCACTGTTTTACAAGGATTGATCCAGGTAGCTTAATGCATAGACACATTTTGCTCCAAGTTATCAAGACTATTGATACCTTTATAGCTCCCTTGACATATTTCAGAAGTGTAGAATATTAAGGGCCCAAATGGGGAATATGGGAGCTTGTACTACCTTGCGACAGCAGGATGTGAGTGGAAGGGGTTGATTTGGTATAGCCCTGTTCTATCAGGCTCTCAGACCTGAAGGAACTACTAGCTAGTTTGCCATCTTATACCATAGTCATGGCAGAACACTTCTACTCTGTTATTGTCTCTGTACAGCAAAGTTTATAATAGCCAGTCCTCTTGCCTCATGCAATGGAAGTCGTAAGAACTAGAAAAAACAGTCTGGAAAGAATCCGCATTAGAAATTTATTGTAGATAAATTCTAGGATATAAAAGTAGTGTGGATTTTACCAAAGTCCGCTATTGCGAGGACTATAGAAGTGATCTTGATCCACGATAGCTTAACCACTTGCAATTGCAGAATTTCTATGATGTTATTGGTAGCGAAAACAGTGAGACTCTACCCAATGGGGCCTAGGATACTTGATTATCCGTATGCAATTGCTGCTGAGTTCTAATGTGCAAGAAAGAGTGCCCTCCTGACTGATCAACTAGTATGTAATAAGATTTAACCAAATGGGCTTCACCAAGTTCAACTTAGAGCATTTAACAAATGGATTGATTGATATCAATTGTTAGTCTTCTAGACACCAGCAGAAAAATAGATAGTTGGAGGGATAATTGGACTGAACGGGGAATACTACTTCATAGTCGATCTTGGTTTGCACTCTCTCGGGCAAAGGTATAGGTATATATAGATAATTCATATATATGGCTAATATAAGTACCAAGAGAATTATATATATAGGTAGCAGTCCCCTACAGTTAAGGAGGGCTATGACCTTCACGCAAGCGGTGCACTGCTGCCCCAATTCTACTTGCCCCTTAGGTGGAAACACCAAGGCAGTTTCATAGTGATGTTCCTCCTCCCCCCTCACGTATTCTAGTTGTGCAGGTGCCCATTCTGCCACACAGAGTGCCTCCCCATCCTGCCCCTTCCCTCCGATAGTTGTTGACGACCCCTCTCGGCCAGTGGGTGTACAAGATCCTGGAACGACATGAATCAAGATCTGAAGAGGAAATAGACCAAGATGCACCCACCCTACCCTACCCACCCAAGGCTTCTTCCCCTACCACTATAGCCACGAATATCAACACTCCCCGATAGCCAGACTGACCATTTAGCGCCACATCTGACCCTCGTCCCAAATATGTTCCACAAGTTCCCACGTGACTCTACAGTTCCCCGCTCCTGCACGGAATATGGGGCTTCCCCCACACTGGACCCATCTTCTCTGAGACTGGCACTAGGCACTACCCTCACTCTCATTCAACACAACTGATTTTGGAGCTGTAATGTATTTCTTTCCTTATTAAATAGCCGCAAGACTATGCTCATTCATCCACACTTTGTCGCCCTGCAGGATCCTCCAGTTATTATAGAACGGCTAATAATACATACCTCTTATAAATGGTTTTCTCCTCCTACTGCTAACAGTGCCAAACCAATAGTTGGCATAAATGCTCTCCTTTATTTCATGCAGGTTTTTGCATAGCTATCAGTTTTCTTGGACCAGTAGGATTTGATGGCAGTTGATGCTCACTCCCCCTCAGGGCTGTTTTATTCAGCTCTTGGGACTTTGGTGTCTACAATGCATACTCCACCATCGGCCGCTCATTCCACCTCCGCTTAATCTCCTTACCATTCTTGTTTAGGGAACATGCTTTCCACAGCTTACTAGTTGGGAATCTGTACCTCCACTATCCTCTTCCCACCCATCTACAGTACTTTTCTGATACTCAATTTAACCTTTCCTCCCCTTATAAGGACCTAGCCTCTGAGCTAGCCTACTCAATTTTAAATACAGTAGGTATATTTACTTGATTCGCCTTTGATGGCAGAAGAAGACATGGAATCTTAGACCTTCCCTTCACAAATCCCTCCCTTGCCCCCTTAGTTATATCAGTGGGGTGTCACCCTGCTACTAAGTGACTCTGACCAGGTCCCAATCATAATCACCCTCTCTACAACCTTTCTGCCCCAACCTGAGCCCACCTATAGCTGGACTGAAACTGATTGGCACACACTCTCCCCTGTCATCATGGATCTATCGGTCCTAGCACCTCCCCCGCTCCCGATCTCACCCTCACTTAATGCCTGGTTCGACCTCCATCTGGGTACCCTCACCTCCCTCCTAGCGATAAATACGCCAAACAATCACTTTGCTTCAGGTAAAAGTCATGGTGGACGGCAGAATTATCACAGCTCCGCCAAACTTTCAACAGAGATGCAAGGATATCACCCATCTCCCCCTGCTGCACCCTCTCCGACAATGCCCATAGCTTCCGCCTTACAACTTTCAAGGTCAAAAACCTGGATAAGGTCTCATACCGGAACCTATTCCTTGCCCCCCTGGATCCAATGTTAGTCTTAGCTGCTCGCCGGATCGCTAGCGGACTTCCCTCTGACCAGTTCCCCTCCTATCCAATCACGAGGACACCAGTCATAGTCAACACCTCCCTTTTGCATTATTGTTTCCAACTTAAATACCCTCAACTCTTGCAGTCCATACTGAGACCCTTGGTAGATTTCCTGCCACTGCAGACACTGGAAGTCAACCTTGCGCTCCGCAAGTCCTTCAACACCTACACTCCTGGCCCTGACCTGATCCCCTATCCCATATGGAAGAGGATCAACAACCTCAACTCTAACTTCCTCACCTCCCTCCTAGTTCCCCTGCAGACCTATTGTTTGCACCCCCCCACCCTGAAAAAAGCTACTAGCATTGTCTCATCTCAGCCTGGCAAATCTAACATCATCTCCCCCTCCTCCTCACCAGGTATTTTCCTCCTAGAAACCATCTTCTAGATTCTGGAAAGGATAATGGCAACACGCCTATCGCTAGCAGCCTGCACCTGCCACCTTATCCTGCCAATCCAATTCGGCTCGCTTCCTGGACTAAGCACCTTTGACGAATGCGCTGCCCTCCCACACGAACTCCGCATACTGCAACGTGTATGTCTCAACAGCTCTTCTTTCTTCCTTGACATCACAGAATACTATAATAATATTTCCTATAGCTACTGAACTTCCCTTCTCGGCAGCTAAGACTTATCTCCATATACAGTTTATTAGATTCGTTCAATTATGCCTGAGCGCAAATGCCGCTTTATTTTTGTTGGCTCCACAAATATTTTCTGGCTAGTTCAAGTATGTGCCCCCCCAGTGCTCCCCTATCTGTCCTTTATTATTTTTAATTTATGTATCTTGCCTACATTTATCTATCCTCAGGGGATTATATTTTATTATGTTGATAATTTTACTATTACTGTTGGGAATTGGTCATACATGAGGAATATACAGCTTCTTCAACATTACTATAACCGCCTCAGCAGGAAGGCCAACCCACTTGGACTGTCCTTCTCCAATCGCAAAACTCAACTAATCCATACGCCAACTCCTAGAAATCGCTCTCAGAACTCTCTATATCTTGTCTCTCTCGATGAGAGTCTATTCTACCCTGTTTCCAATGTCCGATAGCTAGGATACTGGTTCTCACCCTCGCTTGAAACATCAACTCACTTCCTCTGGAGACTAGCCCTTCTTGATGGGACTTTTGGTCTCATAAGATAACTATCTCCTGCCAGCATCGGCATAGTCCTATACCTAAATAGCAGGCTGCCTTTTGGCCTACTCCTACCTATCCTCTCTTATAGAGTTGACCTCCACATCTATAACGTTGCCATGATTTGGAAAATGAAGTCTTATGGAACAAGGTCTAACTGTGGGTCATCAACTGTTTCTCATCGACTCCTGTATCCATCCTACCTTGTAAGGCTTCTCTCCCAGCGATCGACCTGGTCCTACCCCACCACCGCAGGATGGCTGGGCTCCAGATTACGATCTTTTTTCCCGCACCAACCGGCCTGCTGCCCGGCTCCCTATTTTCTTTCCAGCTTTCGCAAAGGTAACAATGGGGACTCCTCCCGCCACATCCTTTTTTGCCTAAAGGCTAACTATATGCCTCTCCGCTAGACCAACAAAGCCCCATTGCCCCTGACAGCTAGAACCTCCCCATCAATTGAACGTGCTCCCTCTTGATCAAGGTGACACTGAACTGTTTCAAATTCACCTTGCTATACTCCCATCTACTACCGGGCACTGTGCTTACCGCCTCTCCTTCAAACCCCGGTGCCATCTCCTACAAACTGACAAATAAAGATCGTATAAAGGACCTTTGCGTCATTGGCCACTCCCTCTGCACCCCCCCCTTACAACCAGTATAATCCGTCGCTCAGCCCACATTCCTTCATAGGCCTCATCCCCTTTACGGCAGGGAGAACATTCCAGATCCGTTCTAGCAATAGATATCTTGCTATGCAACCCCTATAGCCCTTTGTCAATAGCTCTCCCACCTTCCAGTACCGTGACTAAAGTGATGAAACCTTTGAGTATTCAATTCTCCACTGCCTTTCAGAGTCCTCAGATCGCCTGCTTTACCTTCCGAAGCTGTCCTCAATAGGCAAGGGCTCATAACTCTGGGCCAACCTGGTGATTATCTTGGTCTATCCTAATACACATATGCCATACGCACGAATATCCTGCGTACCATGCTAGCGCTTCTCACTACTGTTGCCCTATCCTCCTTCGGCTATGACTCAGCCTGAGTCGCTTTTTCGCCAGATTATCTCTTTACTTGCGGTTTTGATATCGTATGATTTCATTTCAAAGAATACTTTTTGAATTAATCGCAATTCTTGAGCACGCTGATGGTACCTTCATCACTGGGGGAGAACCTGCATGGTTATTTCTTTTCTTTAGCACCTTCAGAATTAATGTTTCATTTACGCCATTGCTAGCCCTCCATGCAGGTTCCTGTTCATCAACTACGAATATATGATATAATCTTAAAAAAATAATTAAACCCCATATTTAAGGAACATCCTCCGTCTCCTGTAGAAACATTGAGATTGAAATCTCAACCAAATTAGAAATCATTAACACTTTCCTTTCTACTTAAGCTGCACCTATGGCCAGGCCTCTAAGTGGTGATATGTCTTAAGGATTCCCTTGTCTCCCTGGTCTTTAAGGTTTACCCCATATTGCTCTGTCACTTCTCTTCAAAATATTTGTTGATACTTGCTCTCCTTTTTCCACTTTAGTTAAATCAGGCTTGGCTATATCTCCTGCTTCGGTTAACATTTTCATACAAACTAATTCCCTCTGACCTCCTTATACGGCTGGGTCACTGCGTAGCACAAGGTGGAAATTATCAACATGCTTACAGTTCCTCTGGCACTCTGGTAGTTGATTCTCTGAGTTTGACTTTGATAAGAACTGCATAGATTGCCACTTGGGGGTTATGTGGGTCCTTCTGAATACACCAGAGCCGATCTTAGGTTCGGTAAGAGGTTATTTTGAGCTTTTGGGGGATAGGATATACTGTAGGTGAAGAATTTCCCTACAATACCTTTTGCTCTATGCAGTTTCCATAATTTTAACTGTAATACAGAGAGATAATAAAAAAAGAAATTTGAAACCCTAGTGTTAAAGGATCATCAACCAATTGTGAAGAAACCTTAAAAATACCTTCAGTATAAGATATTAGGTTATCTAGTTTTTAAGCCTGTGAGAACCTTTATATATTATCATACTTTTAGCCATGCTGTTCAGACACCACTCTACTACTTTCAATACCAGACCTGCCTAAGCAATTTAACAGTACCGAATTGGCTACCTCATAAACCGATCTTTTTATTCTCTTGTCTCTAAAGGCACAAAATTATCTGATGCCCTGAGAATACCACAATGTTCAAATCTTTTCATTAGTGTAAATATTGTAGAAAATCCGACCTCTCAACTGTTACCATGTATGACCTATCTGCTGGCATTAGTACGCATTTAACATCCGTGCAGTAGCTCTCAAACATCAGCAGTTCATACAGCAAAATACATAGAACATCATGAATAACAAGATACAAGGTGGATAACAGCATTTAGATAATGGACATATTTTTCTACCATACCCTGTTCAAGAGATATTGGCTACTGACCTTGTGGGAATACTGTTTTTTGAAACAAGTAAACCCTCTTGATTCACTAGAGTATTTTATTTTCCATTCTAGAGGACATAAATTGTGAGAAAATGAAAGAGTGCTGCAAGCAGTCTGGCGGGAGAGGAAACACCAGCTCCTGGTGCTTTAGGTGAAGACCATATTATTGATGAGGATGATACAGGCTCTACCCTATCGACATCCTTATTTCAATCCCTACGTCATAGCTGCTCTCTAATTATATATTTCGGTCGTCTACCATGCACAGTACAGAAATGATTCATGCCAAACTAGCAACCTGTCAATACGCAAGATTGCCTTCAGCAAAAATGTACTAGATGCATTATGATAGCTGAACAAATCATAGAATAGGAAAGTGCGGACGACAATCCTATTGTGATCAATGGCCTATGACAGGAGGTCAGGTAGGGTTTTACATGAGATGGATTATGACATTTCCACATGTCCCGAGGTGAAGTTAAAAAATAAATATGAGATACTGGAAGGGCAGTGTACCATAGAATAATTGAATTGAGACAACGAACGAGAGCAGGACAGGTTACCTGCTTAGGTTCAGGGCGAGTTCAGATGTTATCAGGTTCCATCAGAGCAACAGGCCGATGTCCCATAAACTAGTAATCAAATCCTTCAGAAGGCACTAATGGTGCTCAATCCTTGGTTAACCTTACAGCAACAAGAATGGATCAAAAGGACGAATGACCCACTGGAAATTCCTGGTCAACAACAATAACAAAACAGATACATTAAAAAACCTCCAAATAAACATGTAGCAACAATAATCCAGAGGAGTATACTTAATGAAAGAATTCTCATAATGGAATTCCAGAAAATATGGTGCATCAGTAAATGGCAGAAGCGGGTTGTACCTGTTGCAGCATTAATAACTATAACTGGAGTAAATCTCGAAAAGACATTGTACTAGCAAGAGCCTTAACTAAGAAGACTACTATGGAGTGTGTGAAATTCTATCATAAACTACCAACTGCAAGTGTTACAGTCAAAGCAATAAGACAAATGGTCAATTCTGATAAAACTGGGATTTAGAGGATGCCGAATGTCCCCAGCGTCTCTTTGCATAAGATGTCTCGTTATTTATCGGATTATATGAGCAGGTTTTTGAAGACCCAGAGGCTGTGTCTCTATGAAGAATTGCAGGAGTAGATCATCAGAAACAAATAGACTTCGTTAAAGTTCCAGCTCTGTATCATGACTGCAAGACCTCTGTCGCCCCTCTATTGCGACCAAACCACTCTCTTATCCAACCTTTAATCATGGGTTACACCTCAAACCAGACCCACATTTAATTGGGACCAATATAGCCACAGTCTCAAACCAGTTGAGAGAACTGAGAAAATATTTGGATGATATGTTTAAACAAGACAAGATTTCCCCAATCAGGTTTACTACCATATTAATAATACTTTTTGAACAAATGCTTTATATATGCAACAGATTGGTTGTAGACCACTGTAACTTTAATCAAGTCACTACCTTCCACAATAACCATTTTCCTCTGATAACCGACCTGTGGGACCTGGTTCAAGGTGCAATAATATTTAGCGAGCTGGATCTCGAAAATGAATAAATTCTAACCATTATACAGATTGGTAATGAATAGAAAACTGCCTTCTGCAGCAGATATAGCCTATATGAATACAATATCATGCCATTTGAACTAGTTAAAGCACTAGTAATATTCTTATCAATTAGGACTATGATCTAAAAGACTTACATGAAGAAGCAGTACTGCTATACCTCAATATCCCTAACAGGTGCTTGCCTATGTCAACGGTTATATAATTGAGCATAAGCACTAGAGTGCAATAGCTTTGGTTTCTAAGAGAGACCTGCTGAGAGGCGAAGAGAAGGGGAATACAATTTCATTGTTAATTGAGCGAAGGGGAACAATAGGATCGCCGTTCAACCAAGTGTATTCCCTGACTAGGCGTCTGTCTGAAGTCTGATTTCTCCTTCTAGCCAGGAGACCACTCTTAAATACATGAAATCTTTCCTGCTAGAGCTAAGGCTATGGAAACCCGCAGCCACTGTCATTACCAGTGAGGATACAGCTACCGGAATGTTGTGGTCCTGCCAGTGTCCAGGAAAGCCTGGGGCTTTCCCACAACACAGCCTACTTCCTACCGCTGGAATATATGACCTGTTCCATCCCTAGGATCTCCTGGGGCTCAATCCTGCCGATTCTCTAAAGCATACACTAATGAGGGCACCAGAATCTAGAAATTCCGGTCCTGAAATCAAATACGAATTAAATAAAATTAAATTAAGGTAATTTGACTAAGGAAAGGCTAACGAGATTGGGAATAGAGGTTCCGGAACATGTACACATGTGACTTTCCCCAAATCTGAACAAAACCTATCTGCTGCTAAGGCCATAGGCCTCATCGCAATTCTCCCAAGGCCAGGGCATAGAATCATCATCAGTATTGCAGTAGCAATCATCAGAGCTGCAGAATCTTATTACTTATCGTTATCGGGCTGCCAGAAATTGCTAGGTACTATAGTCCTTGTGTAAGGGATTGTAGAGAATTCCATAGGCTCCCCTGAGGTCCTGATATTGTGAGAGGTGATCTTAGGCATCGGTTCTGTGCTCTGGTTTTCATTCCAATATTCCGCTATAATGTCCATTAAGTCCTACAGGTACTCAATAGGTTCCCTAGAGTTCTCAGGCATTTCATACCGTTCACTGGGTACCAGGAACTGGACTCTGATGTTCTGTAGGCAATAATCCAGTATCACCTGTGCTTCCCATTCTTCTGGTGTGTTGATGAGTATCGGGGCTAGCCTATCTATACTGTTAGATGAAAATCTATTGAGATCGTTCTCATGATATTCCTTGAGGCATGAGATGTGAAACTATAGCTTATGACGTTCTATTCTAATCGGCAATTCAAGCTTATGGTTATCGCTACTAGAGTCATATTCTAGGACCTTAAAGGGTTTACTCTAGAAAGGCTCTAGGTTCTCGGGTCATCCAGGGTGGAGGTGTAAAGGCGTCCTCTAACCAGAACTTTATTACCAATATTGAATGGTCTTCGATAGTGGTTCCTCTTGTTATCAGTTTGCACAGTCTGCAGGAATGTTGCATGCCATATCGATTCAACTTCCATCCTGCTGCCTTCATGGGTATTCAAGATCTCGTCCGCTAGTGGTATTTTGTTGACGGATCTGACGACCGGCTTGAAGAGTTTCCCAGGGCATCTACTTGGTGCCTGATATGGAGATATTCTTTAGGATTCATGAGGGGTGCTATTCATAGCTGCAGCTATCACTGGGAGGTCATTGGACTAGTTGTTATGTCTTTTGTTGATTAAGTTCCTAATCAGCTGTTTATGGTACAAATCTGGCGCTCTACTAGGCCATTGGTTTTGTGGTGGTATTGAGTTGCCATCCTGATCTGGATTCCCATTGAGTTTGTGAACAGAGAGCAGAACTTAGAGGTAAATCGAGAGTCTTGGTCCTGTACTTTGCTTAGAGGATTTCTATGAGCATCAAATATCATCTTATGCAGCTTACTGAATACTTTTTAGAAGGTTGCAGAGTCCTGAAATGGTATAAGATGAGTGTTGGAGGTAAAGCGATTGATAATAACGAAAATAGTAGTATGGTGGTTTAATTTGTTGAAGTGGGCAGCGAAATCGATGGTATGGGATTGGTTCTCTTCGTTATGTCTTGGCATGGCTAGAGATCTACCTGCCAGGAATGTGGTAGAATCCTTGTTGTTCTGTCATTGATCACAAGAGCAGCAGTAGGCAATAAAGTCCTGGCATATTTGAGGCAATCAGAAGAAACAAGATGCTTACTTGTAGGGCTTGTGAGCTGAGAAATGTCCTAGGGTTTCATGAATTATTTTACGGATGAAATTACGCAATGATACTCCCCTCTCTAAGGGTCCCATAGGGATATAGATATTAGAATAGCCCTTGCTATTGTCAGCTATCAGGAGGCCATCCTCGACTGAATATTTTAGCTGGTCTGTTGTCTGCAGGACTCGCCAGAAAATTTGGTCATTCTGGAGAGCTATAATGCCAGCTGAGCAGAATTTTCCCAAGAGGCATGAGTGGAGGGTACCAAGGAAGGTCTGGGACTTATCAGTTTCTGTAGAATTCCAGAAGGCTTGAGGATCAATATAGAGGGGTCTAGAAGCTGGTGAAGCTGGAGAAGCTGGAGGTGGGGAAGCTGCAATTAATATATCTTCAGTCTGAGGCATTTGTTTCCCGGTGATAGTAGGGACATAGAGTTATCTTTTAATGGAGGGGGGATACCGTCTATTGAAGTATCTGATGTTTCTTTTGCATTCTTTGCTTACTTTCGCTATTCAGGGTCCTGGGGGAAATTTGGCTTCTTTGCTATTTCCATGTTTCAGGCACTCGTCAATATAGCAGGTAGTCAAAGAGAGCGCTGAATGGGTTCGTTACTCTCTAGTCTGGTTAAGGTTCAAGGTAGCTTTGTCTCCCCAAGTGTTTCCTGCCTAGATGCTGCTATTCTTGCATCTAGTACTATTCTTGTGCTTATGTGAATGAGACCCCACATTGGCAGCTATATCTTTACTTGCTAGGTAGTCTAGGGAGGAACGATAGATAGATTCGCGAGTAGTGAGGCATGGAGAGTTCAGTATTTCTTCAAAGGTTTCCATTTTTCTGTCGGACTCTAGGCTATCATATGAGGAAGAAGTGTAGTTGGTTTGAACATGATTGGAGTTGTGGTTCTGGAAATCTGAATGCTCAGAGGTGGGGTCCTGTCGTATTATACCTTCAGGCTCTGAATTGGTTTCATGAACTGTGGATAGATAGTCGGCCAGAAAGCTCAAAGCTACAGGCATGTACTGTATTTTAAAATCAAAGTGGCAAAGATACATTATCCATGTCTGCTGCCGCACACGGAGGTGCTTCTATATCATGAGCTTGGGAAGACTTTCATGGTGGGTAACTTATGTGAACTTTGTGTTGGACAATAGGTGGGCGAAGGATTGTAAAGCATCAACTATTGCAAGTGCTTCCTGTTAGTGGATGGGGTAGTTACTCTGAGAGGCGACAGTTGCCTGGAATGGAATATTGCCACTCTGGCTGTATCTCTGGTTGGTCCTTGGCCTATCCAAGTACTACTGCCGGTAGGAGATGCATCAGTGCATAGCCAGATTGGTTCTGGGTAGGTATAGTTAATTGGTTTAAGAATAGGATGATTTTTCGCCGCCTTTTTCACTGCTTGAAAGGCTGCTTCCTGCAAATCTGTCCATATCACTTCAGCAACGCCGGTAAACCCTGTAAGTGCTGCCATAATGCTGGCGATGTGTGAGAGGAACTGGGAGATATAATTAACTATCCCACTAAAGCGCTGAAGTTCCTTACTGTTCTGAGGTCTTGCCCAGTCCTCCATGCTTCTAATCTTTTCAGCTGCTGTGTGAATGCCTTTATCATCAAAAAGGTAACCTAGGATGTAATTTTTTCTACAAAGAAAAGATTCTTCATTTGGTAGGCATATTGTTGCGCTTTGTCAATCTCCTTGCATATAGCTTATATATGCTTGATATGTTCTTAGTGTGTATTGCGATATATATCAGGATATTGTCAATGTATACCCATACAAAAACTCCTATCTCATCTAAAAGTATATGTTCCATGACTCCCTAGAAGGTTCCTGGCCTATTTGTATCTCCTTGCTGCATTACTTATCACGCGAATCCTCCAAAGGGTGTCTTGATAGTGTTATACTACTCATCCTTAGACTGAACCCTGGTCTAAAAGTAGGCATCACAAAGTTCTATCTTGCTTCAGTATTTGGCTTTGCCCGCAATGTTGAGTATGAGCTCCTGGGTAGGGATTGGGGCTTAGTACTTGTTCGAGTTCTTATTCCGGTAGCGAAGGTCTAGCAATAGCCTTTACCTGCCATCAGGTTTCCCTTAAAGATGCATTCTGGCGCGTTATGGAGTTCGTGATCTGTAATGTATCCAAGTCTTATTTTACTTCCCTATCGATGCCTTGACTTTAGGGACCAATATTTTGGGGGTCTTGAAGGTTGGCATCTTGACATAAAGGTCTGGGTCCTTGATCATGATCTGGTGGTTCAAGCGGCGCAATGGTGCTAGGGTTTTAGGTATTTCTGTGACAAAAACCTGAGGCAACATCTTGTGAAAATCTGGTATGTCTTTCTGTTTAGCTATCGCTGAGCGAGGTAGGATGCTGTTCCCATTGCATTTTACTCAGACTTTGCATTCACCGAAGTAGGTGGTATTTTTCCTGCTGTCTATGATTGCTCCAAAGTGTATTAGGTGATCCATACTGAGTAGGATATCATAATCTGATTCTGGAGTGACCCTATTGTGTACCTTAGGTGCCTTTATGCTTCTAATTTCAATATCTGTAATGTAGGTGTGATTACTGCTCTATCTGGATCCTTTGACAGGTATTTTGAGTGTTGTAGGCGTCTTCTTGTTGGTATAAGGGATATCGTTTGTTGTAAGAAAGTGCTTGCAGACTAGCGTACCGCCAATTGTTCCTGTATCTGCAAGCACCCTGTCGTTTATTTTGTTGATTATCATTGTGAATTCTAATGCTGGGAATTGCCTAGCAGCTTCCTTGGGGAAACCAACAGTAGTTTTCAAGGTTGTGATGGTATTTCTTGAATCCAAATCTTTGGTGTCTTCGGTCTCTGCCTCATATTGCTCTTCATCACGATCGGCTGTGCTCTTGGTGGCAGTTAGAGGATTGGCCTTGATATCCTTATTTGGACATTCATGTACCTTTTGTCCTGCTTCTCCAGAGTAGTAATAGGCTCCTTCTCTTTTGCGTGGATCCATTTCCTGCTTGCTGGGCTTATTATGCTTAGAAGAGGTTGATTTTCGCGTTGCAGTTGTGCCTTTTTTACTGGCTAGTTGCTGGTTTGATATGGAGAGTTGTTAACTTTGTTTAGCTTATTTATGGATGTGCTGGAGGCGCTGCCAGTATTCCTATGGGCTCCTTTCTTGAATATTGTTGCATTATATCTCTTTGCCAGTTAGACCACTTGATTCCTAGCATCGGTATCTCTTGTCTATGGTTCCACCTTTCTTCTGAACATGGCATTTATGGCATCCAAAAAGCCTTATCTTTGGGTATAGTCTGAGATTGAGTTTCTAGGCAGTGTTCCTCTTAGGTCTTCAAGTTCTCCAGCAATCTTGGAAAGTCTGGCTAGATTGCCTCCTGACGACTTTTGTATCTTCGGCAATTTAAGGTACAGGTCAGCTGCGTTGGTTGATGCTTCAAAGAGCTGCTTAAAGTGGTTCTTGAATACTTAGAGGAAGGGTTGGTTGACTTCAAACTCATCCATGAGGTTGAGGTAGGCACTATGTGCTCGCTTTTCTGTATAGTCACCATAGTAGTCCAATACATCCTCAGTGCCATCAAGAACATCATACTTGGATAGTGCTTCCTAACCTCCCTAAACCAGCACTAGAGTTTGTCTGGGTGTAGATCTTCGGATTTCCAGTCAACTTGGATGGTTGTGGAAGTTGATCTTAGGTTGTTAGGATGGTCTGGAGTGTGAGCCATTGTGCTAGATGCGGACGTAGGTGCTGGTGTGTGTCTGGGAGTTTCTGGTTCGTTCCCTTTGCCTAGAGGTTCTGGTGTTGGTCAGGACGGTCCTGGGCAGTCTGGGAATCCGCCAGGTGGTGTATCGTTTCTTGTGGGTTATAGAGAGTGTGGTAGGGTTTCTAAGACTATCTCCGACATCCTTGTAGTTCTTGGTCTCTATTCTTGAGCTGTCTCTGTTCTCTTGCATTCCCTTTGGACGATTTGCTCTGCTGCTTGCTCCTCTTCTGAGTCTGTATCAAGGTCTCCTAGTTGTAGGAAATCATTTCTAGGTATAGGTGTATCGTCACCTTCCCCTTCGGGGTCTGTGTCTGGGTTATTCACAAGTCTGGTGTGAGGTCTGGATGTCCTTCCATACCTAGGGGGCTGACTTCTTCTGTCTGTAATGATAAATGTAGCACCTGAGCCAGGAGTCTCTCCCTTCCTCTCCTCTTCTAACTAGTTATCAAGAATAGGGAATAGTTATCAATCCTACCCACTGTTCTCAATCCTGAGAACCAGATATCACCTGCTGAGGTGAAAAAATGATAAAACGCGCGAGCCTGTGTGAACAGTAATACAAGCGAGCCTAAGCCGTAGCCTGCTATCGCTTGAAATCTAAGAGAGACCTGCTGCGAGGCCTGACAAGGGAAGTACATAAGAATAGTTTCTAAAGCGAATGGGAAATTAGTATCGCCATTCAACAAAGTGTATTCACAGTCGAGGTATATGTCTGAAGTCTTATGTCTCCTGCTAGCCAGGATATCGCTATTAAATAAATCAATTCATTACTGCAAGAGCTAAGGCTCGGGAAACCTGCTGCCACTATCATTGGTGGTGAGTGTACAGCTACCAGACTACTGTGGCCCTGCCAAAGTGTGGGAAAGCCTGTAGCTTTCCCACAACACATCCTCTATCCTACCGCCGGTATACAGGTCCTCTTTCTTCCCTTGCAACTCCTGGGGAACAATCCTGCCAATCCTCGAAAGCATACAGTAATCAGGATACCGGAATCTATAGATTCCGGTAGTGAAATCAAATACAAAAGAGATGAAATCAAATGAAGGTAATCTGACAAAGGAAAGGCTAACAAGAGTGGTAATAGAGGTACAGGAACAGCTACACAGGTTACAATATCCATACTAGAAAAAACCCTACATGTTAAATACACGGAGTTTCTGGGATATATAGAGGGGGTTCATGGAATCAGTATGAGCCAGCGCTAATTTGAATCCCTCAAGGCCAGTAAGCCACCTACAACGGTAAAAGACATTCAAATCTTCTAGGGATTCGCTAATTTTTATAGATGATACATAAATAATTTCTCTATATAATGTCGATGAATTACTAATATATTAAAGGGAAATCCGCAGGTTTTTACTTGGTGAGACAAAGAATAAATATGTTTTAATGAACTCTAATATCTGTTCATTTAAGCTACCATATTATGTGACTTTCATCCTGAATGTGTCACTGTAGACAAACTACGGGTAAGGCATTAAGCTCTCAGATCTGTTCTTCTCAATAAATGGAGAAGAAGTTACCTTAGTTAGATTCTGTTCCCAGTAGATCACTACTGTCAAACACATCTCACATATTCATAATAAGATATCATTCTCAATATTATTTCCCTTGGAATAGTGGCAACAGTACTTGGGGGAACTTAAAAACCTTTCACCATATATACTAATCATCAAAATGCAAAATACTTTTCCAAGATCAAAGCAAGGCGGGAAAAACCTATCTGGCTAGCCAATGGCTCTTCGATTTTAACATTAAAATTGTTTACTGACCCAGAATCAAGTGTGGCATACCTGAGGCTTGAAGCAGACAGCCCTAATACCACAGTGAGGGGGGAGCTGTGCCTTCCAAGCCATGTATACATTACTTTAATAATCTTTAAATCTTTCTAAAAAACGGAAACTTAGTTTACTCAGTTACCTGGTTTAAACATAATATAGAATACATCACACAGAGATTGCCTAATGAGCAAGAGAAGAATTCATTCAGGATTAAAGTTTACCACAGGCAGCAAGGATCCCATCTAGAGGTTCCTAGCTAGAGGCAGGCCATCACCTATGAAGTACAGAAGAAATGATACTACCTGCAAAAGTGAAAGTGCTGAAAGGGACTGGACTAGTTATAGGACTCCGAATTGGAACATAGGTACGCATTCCACTATGTAGTTGATTGGCAGTAACGCATGGTATTTCCAAAGGAGCCGTTGGAATAGACGGCGACTACAGATTGAGGTTAAGATGCTCCTTGTCTACTCTACTAAAAATTCTCATCAGCTAGGAACCGAAGATCACCTAGTGCCGAAGATTGTGATAGGTATTGATTATAGACCACCTCATGAAGACATAGAGTTAGATCATACTGCACACTCACGCCTACTGGTTAGTAGCTCAAGGATACTGATGGAAGAAACACAGTCACAATTATTTTTTCTATATTCAAATGCTAAACAATAGTACCAGGACTCAAATGATATGGCCTCTCACCCAATATGTACTAATGGACAAACATTAAAGTTCAATGCGATAATCGTAAAGTCCAATGTTAAAAAGTTTGAGATCAACCTGCAGGCAATAGTAGAAGGGAAGCAAAAAGATAATAAAGAGTGGTGGAGGCTTGAAGAGGACATACAATAACTTTGGGATGAGAACAAGCTAATGTCAAAACCAAGGAACCTAACTGATATAATTCTTTTCTAAAAATAATACCTATATAATCCTCAGGTTAAACCCTGCAAACCATATTTGCAATAGGCTCTCATGAGGTAAAAATATCAGGTCACTTCGCAGAATTAAAAACTCTCGAAATAATATCAAGAGGTTTTACTCCAACAGACTTACCAAATGGATAAACGACGATGGATAGTCATGTTGAGAAAGCCAGAATGCCAAGTCACCTGGACCCGCATGCTTTGGCCTACAACAACTATGGCAACTACAATTTGCAAATTGGGCATCTAGTGCAGTAGATTATATTGGGCAACAATCCAAATCTACTGGGTACTGCAAAATTAATTTTTTTAGTCGATGGATTCACTCCTATGGTACCCATGATCAGGTTGGAAGAAAGGTGACAGAAAAAGCCGTCACTCCACGATTTATCAAAGATGTTTGAAAACTTGAAGGTCTACCAGCATATTCTTTCCATAACATAGAGCAAAAGTTATCCTTACAATTATGTAATACTTATGCAAAATGTTATGCATAAAAAGGAGAATCTTTACTTTGTACTACACTCAGAAGGATGGATAAATGAAAAGGGAAAACCAAGGGCTAGGAGGCTGGATGTAGAAATTAGTCAACTACTAGGAGGATGATGGGTACCACCTTGTCGCCTTAGGCGAGTATGCCTACAATAACTCAAGAAAAAAAGTATATGCATTTACATCTTTCTTCGCAAACTATGATTACCATCCTTAATTAAACTGCATGCAGCAGTATCAAGGCCCGCATCTAGTAGCTTCTATGTATGCTGACTGGATAATAGGGATGCAATAACAGACAAAGGAATTCAAGCAAAGGCTCGTGAATGAACGAACAAGTGCATAAACTGCAAGTCTTGCATTCAAACATGCTTCAATTATAGTTATTTAGTGATGCACGAAGTGAAGAATATCTGCACCAAGCAACCATCCTACAGCTTAGCGCCAAAATTATATGGCCTATTCTAAATCCTTGACCAAGAAGGACACCAAGCCTCTAAATTGGAAGTATCTGATCAATGGAAAGACTCTACGGATTTTATGTATCTCTACTAGTGCCAAAAGGAACATCATTTCGACCTGGCTGCCAACCACTATCTATGAGAGTAGAAAATAATGAACATGAACATCGATGGTAGGTCGAAACAATTATGAAGATATAAATTATTATATTATAAGTGAAGATTCAGAGGACGAGCATAAAGAGTTCTAGAACATCGATACCTTGTCATGCGAATGAGATATTATATAGATGATAACAGTAGGATACATCTAGAGCACTCAGACTATGTGCAAGAATGTGTAGAAAATTTACACATGAAAATCACTGGATGTCAAGCTTGGAATAAGTACTTTATATGGAAAGGTTGTTCCTGCAGTAACGAACTTATCGCCGAAGGCTCTTTAACCCTACCAGAGAGAATAATCAAAAGTTAGGTTGATTGGTGAGGATGTCTGGAAAGAGGAAGCTGATCTTACTCATCTGGAAAATAATACACTTTATAAGATGTGATAGTATATAAGGCAGGGAGGTAAATATCTGAGTGCAGCCCGTACTGGGAAGAAGTAGTGTCAATGGTAGAGATGCTCAGCCTTGGTGAATAATCTTTATACTAAATAAGGAGCACTATGATTCTTAATAATCTATATGCTTATAAACCAGAGTCCTTATAGGCAAGAAAGATGGCTATCCAGAAAAATCATTTGGTATTGCGTAAGATGTTAACAAATGGCTATATAAACATGATTTTAGTTGACTTTACAAAGGGATTAAAGACTATTTACTAGTTGATTGCTAGACACTATCAAAACAATAGATTATACAGGGGATTATTTGACCAAGCGGGGAATACAACATTAGTGTCACATGGAGTTTCCCCTCTGTATATCAATAGCCTAGGGATGCAAGAATACTAAATATATATAACTAAGATAAGTACTGTGATAATTGTAATTATAGCTAGAATTTCTCCATAGTTAGCTGTTTATCAAACAATGGAGAACAGGGTATATCAATATATTCATCATTTTAGCTATTAGGTTTCTCAGCTTAAAAGCCATCAAAAAACCTTTATCTTTTCTTAAACTTGTAGGTAAGCTGTCCTAACAGTTCTCTGATTTTCTTTATACAAGAACGGACTTGGCATATCAATAGTACTGAATTGGCTACCCTAAAATAGCGAGGCAGAGTACAAAACTAAGCAAGGCAAAACCAAAAAGGGGATATGAGACTAAGTATTAAAAAAGATGGCAGCAAAGGTTAGAGTGCGCTCAAACAGGTAGAGCATAATCAGCACGTACAGGAGGAAATCATTAAGACAAATACACACTCCTAGGCATGGCCAAATGGTGTACTTTTGATAAAAAAATAGTAGTGATGATTTCTAGTGGTGATAAGAATTCAATCACTTTCTGTGTAGAGTACACAGAGGATGTCTCATAGCTATTGAGGATAGCTAAATACTTTTATGCTTTTCTTGGTACTTATTTTAGCCATATATATGAAGATTCTGTAACCACCTATGCCACAGTAAGAGATAGTGGAAACACCATTTGACCCTGAAGATGTATGCACCGCTTGGTCAATTGATCCCCACAACCAACTATTATTCTGACAGGGTCTAGCACTCTACCAGTATATGGCCTTCGATACATTGAGCAAGTATAATTAATTGATCTTAAAGTGGCCGATTTGCGAACATCTCTATGTAATAACAGTTGATCAGTCATGATTGCTGTCTTTCTAGCATGTATGTACTCACGTGCATATACATTCAGATTTTTAACAGTCTTAGTACTCCTATTTTTACAGTGTACACCTTTAACCAAGGCTGAGCAGCTCTGCTATAGACACTACTTCTTGCCAGCATAGGTTGTATTCCTAATCTAACTCCAATTCTACATACTATTACCACAAACAACTTTGTACAATTTCCCATAGGGCTTACCCTATGTTTCCTCACTCAAAAGGAATATGGACATTTAGATAACATATACTAATTCCAGGAATCAAGTGTTCCTGTTTGCAAAGATATATTATTGAATAAACTTCTAGCAAGAGGCCTATAATAATACTAGCAGTTGTGTCAGTACTACTGAGAATCACCCAAATAAAGGTCAGAACCCACCAATATAAATACACACTAACTTTTAGCCTAAGCCAAATTAAAAGCATCAAAATCAAATACTGTAAAGCATAAGTACCGAAGTAAGAATAAAATAAATCAATTCAAGAGACCAAGAGGCTATTATTAGTCTATAGAAGTAGGACATATGGAAAAAAAGTCAGGACAGAATGAGATCATTTTAAACATGTCTCTGTTATCCAAGTTATCTTGCTTAGCAATCAACAATTCTCTGTGCTAGAAAGTGATAAAACTGCAGCGTTAGATGGACAGAATATGATCGTAACTTATAGCACTATAGCTGGCACCTCAAATGAAGCAGCAACCAATTCTCAGTGTTAGAATTCACCATGGTAGCCAAGAGTAACCTTTCCTATGGTACTAACATACACCATTATGATAACATGAAATGTAATTTGGAATCGCAGGGTCAGAACAAACCACATACTATATTCCAAACTGGAGATACTTATTGTATTCTAAATGGTTGTCAAGGGTTTGTGATTAGGAAGTAATCACAGCTCCGTGTCATATATTGAAATTGGAAGCATGAACATAGAATGCGAATATATGAGCGTCATTCGTGTATCATATTATACTGTACAACTTATTGGGAATAACCTTGTATGGTGCGGATCAATTATAGACTTCGAGAAAACCAACCTGCACCTTGCTAATTCTGAAGTAAGAATTAACTGTAATTGGAATCGGGCACTGACTTCCTCAGCAATGATCTAACATCAATTTATACCAGACTTGGTCTTGCTATTATCTCTAGTTTGTTTCAGAGAAATACCAAATGATCAACTACCATTCTACAAGATTAACCCTCACAGGTTGAACAAGGAGTCATACATATAGGGCCATATACGAAGTTTGAAGACCCCCCAAAAGTTAATCCTGAGGTTAAAAGAGTAGATAGAGAAACAGATAGGGGTCAACATACTGTATGGATTGCAGACTCTGGGTGGCAACAGCATGTTGGTAAACAAAGAAAGTGCGGGATAGATGAGAAAAATCGTGCACTATGGTTTGAGGAATAATAATACTTTAAAAGGCAAAATCGCCTATTTGCAACCAGGAAAAAACCTCTAATTTAGCTAAAAGCTTTATTAGAGTCATAAACAATATAGTATCAGAAAAAATTACAAGAATTAATATAGGTATACAAGGACAATATCCAGACATATACGGATATATACTAGGAACATATCAAATATGTCCAGCATATTTAAAAAAGCTGTACAAAGATTTACTCTATACCCACCTACTAAAGGGTGTATTAATATCTAGAAAGCTGGATATCCTATGACAAATAATCTATAATACTGGTATTCAAATAACCTCAGACAAAGTTTGCACTATAGAGGGAAGCACAAAACCTTATACTAGATAGGAAATGCAAGACCTTAATGTCATTAGTAATTATGTTTACCCTTTCCTACCGTATTTCACCACCATTGCAGCACAACTTTCAGAGCTTACTGGTTATTCAGAATCTATAAAGATAGGCTTCAAGGAAGAAACCTTGCAAGCAGTCATAAAAGTATCTAGATATATTCTCGTTTCGAGAGCTATTGAATATACTAACCTGGACTCTATCAGGCGATTTAGTAATACATTTCCTACTGGCAGTGGGACTTAGATTGGTGAAAGACCAAGCAGAGATACCGATAGACCAACAGAATTCTATTACAGCTAACAGTCTAGATGTGAGAGCAAATACCTGATATCCTTGCAGGAAGTAAGGCAATAGTTATAGTTGGACAATTATATACCCACCTGTTGTCAGACCCAACGCTCATTTTAATGAAAGACTATCAGAGTTTTACCAAGTTTATCAAGAACAAGATCTCCTTTGCAAGCAGGAATAATAGTTACTTGATTTTAGGTACTTTGATTTTAAAATACCTTGTTTTATTAAAAACCTTAATTTCCTGGAAGAATATCTAACCAGGGTTAATATAAGTGATTTAAAACTTCCAGATATAATACTTCATGACCAAACCTACAACAATTAAGATTTCCAAAACTCCAACTCCAATGATATTCAAATAAAGTCTCTTTATAGTTATATTATAGCCTAGATTTCAACCAGGCAATCAAAACTTGGAAAGGAAAACGTACTCACTATCACTAAATACACACAACTGCATCTATTGATTTCCTCGAGATACACTTGAATAGGAAACCTGTAATAGCAATTGCAGTAACTCGCTTTCACAGGCCCAAGAAGAGCACAGGGAGTGACAATTATAGATTTCAGGCTAATGACTACTTGGAATGCAAGCCCACATTTACCCTTAACCAAACTCTGGAGGAAGGTAGCCTCTCTGCCCTCTCTCGGACTCCTACCCATGATGAGCAATAATATATATCCATAGACACTAAGGCAGCCAATGGAAATTGATCCATGGACACTTACTAGTTCTAGAAAGAAAATAAAGGACTATAAATATCTATTACATCTGTGGACAGTAGCATACCTCCATCAAGCAATTGTTCTATATTCTATCTCACTCCTGGAAATCAAAACCTCTAGTTTCAATATATATAAACCCCTGGATTTGCACCTCAGGATTCACCAACTTGATAACTACAGTACTGCACCATTATTGTTGAGGTGATTTTGAGAATATAGTAGACACTAAAAACACCTGTAGCATTTCCAGCATGCTGTAGAGAACCCCAATGGGGAAATAGTAGCTTGAAGGTATTACTTATCAAAGTGAACTACTCTCTTGATAAGTCTTAGAGACCATTGAGAAGTGGGACTATTCTTTACAGGATGGGCACCTGATACTTGATATTATCATAGGTAGTGCCAAATTCAAAGTACCAATAGGACCTAGGGTAGGGGAGAAATAAGGCAGCATTTCTTCCAATGGACACTATACAAAGGGTTAGCACAATTCTCAGCCTAGGAGACGCAGAGTCACGTAATCAGGGGTGTTATGGGTCAACACTTAGTTATTGGTAACTAGGCTCTATTATATATTATGAATTAAAAAGTGTTTAAAACCATAATGCACAACTCTATCCTACATCAGATATAAATACAATATGTTGTGAGATAAGCATTCATTATATGAAATAATTTTAAAAACATAATCAGTTTTGTCATTGTTATTGAAGTAATTGTTAATTTTTACAAATATGACTATGTTCAATCACAAGGGCCTATGAGCTGGCTTAATCCCATTGTTGCTCACATATATACAATGGGCAGAGTATTCTCAATAGTTTCACAAGTTGTTCCATCAAAATCTAACATATATAAAGTGAACTACTGAATTCAATATCAGTACTTTTGACAAATATTTTTCCCATGGGATCTTCTTGCTTCTTTTAGTTACAACTTTACGATAAAACCTCCGCTTATAGCAAACATTGCCTAAAATGAAAGCCAGTCAAGAGGACAGGATAGCAATAGCTTGTGAAGCTCTACGAAGTACGCCAGGACTCTCAATTCACAGAGCAAGTCCTCTGTCTGAGATTTCCAATACTACACTAAACCAGCGGTATCCTGGACACACGCTGCCTGCAATTTAATGTCAACGTAATCATCAACTACTCAGCAATGAGCAGGAGAAGGCCTTGGTCAAGTGGGTTGAAAATTGGGAAAATTATGGGTTGCCTCCATGTCGCTTTCATGTTTAACAAATATTTTATGCCCTTAGGAAAGATCAAGGCAAAGCAGGGAAGGTAGTAGAGAACTGGATACAACAGTTTTTAATTCGGCATCTAGAAATTCAATCCAAGTTGAAAAGGTACTAGACTAGCAGAGGTTCACTTGCTACAGACCTTTCATCCTTTCAATCTCACCTCAATCAGTTTTACAATACTTGCTACAAGTTTCCGGTTCCAGATGAGAATATTTGTAATGTGAATGTGAAGGGATTTGGCCTTGGGCTCACTGGTATTGGGCGGGTCATTTGCAGATCACCATAGAGGAATCCAAACATTATTCAAGATGGTAACCGCAGTTGGGTCACTGATATTGAAGCTGTTTGAGCCTTGGGAATAGTTTTGCCTACTCTTATTATCTATCCTGCAAGATCACAGGTTAGAGGTCATCATAGCAATATTGACTTTGACGAGAAGCAGGATGCCTTCTTTACTCATTCGCGAACTGGAGTATCCAATTATCACATCACCTATGGGTGGTTGGTACAAATATTTGAGCTGAAAAACTGACCCACAAGTGGCATTAAACAGCTCTGAATCCTCTTGCTTAATTCCTACAATTCCCTTGGTGAGAACTTGCAGTTTATGCAATTTGCTATCGAGCACAATATCCACCTTCTATACCTACCTCCACATACGACCAATGTGCTTCAACCACTTGATGTTGATTTGTTTTCTCCTCTCAATACACACTATAAACAAGAGGTTGAAGCAAAGATGTGAGCCTATGAATCATATTAAAAGCTACAGAATGGTGACTTCTATCCCATGATCCATAGAGCAAGACTGAAGATCCTTTACGGCGAAGAACATTCTTTCAGCATACTGTGCGACTGGTCTAGGACTAAACAACCAACATTGAATTCTCCATGATCCCACTCTTCAATCCCAAGCCTCTAGTCCACTATCCCCTGCAATTCGGCGAACAGGTCTTCGTCCACTTACTGCTTAGGGTGACCTATTTACAAGGCTAAACCAGTTCGCAAACTTATTACGTGAGGTGCCAAATGTTGAACCAACAGTGGATATCAGAAAGTATTTTACCGAGCTTCTTATCCCTCATCACGAGATAGAGGCAGACTTGAGCATTACCAAAGACCTATATGAGCGACAGCAAGCCATACGGAAGAGCACCAAGCCTGACCGCCGGCGATTAAAGGGTGGTCTTATACAGGGATCAAAGAAACTTATACATCTGCACAGAGAGCGACATGTCTTTGACGTGAAGAAGAAGGCTGCAAGCCTTAAAATACAGGCACCAAAGCTTGACAAGTTAAATGAGTGGCTACAGAAGAAGTATCAGTATAGTCAAGTAGTCCTTAGTAATGCTGATGATGAGTTGGAGGAGTCAGAAGCTTCTCGTGATGATGGAAATGAAGATAGTGATGATGACATAGTTGTTCAAAATGTAGGTCAAATTTACCCTGCTTAAGGTTTTATAGGTTACATTTCCTAGCAGGAAATTCATCCAAATAATGCACTGAGGACCACTAATAGAAGTCTCCACCACTCTATATGCTATCAAATCAACTATTACATAGTAGATGATAAATATATTTCCTATTAAAAGTAAGTGTCTAGTATCATACACTTTGTATCCTATGTCTTTCATCATAGTACTTTCTCAAAATAAAAGCACATAGACTGGTTCAAAATACAGCCTTAATACTTTGATTACCCTTTGAGAGTAAATAGAGTATTTCAGATTGTGTAGTTGACATTACTGTAGTTGTTTCCAAATAAATATATTTGACCCAGAACTAGGTGTTGACCCATAACACCCCTGATTACGTTAGCAAAAAGCAGACCTAACCACCAGATTGGAAATATCACAAGAAAAGGAGAATCATTCCAGTATTCAAAGCATCAGTAGCTGAGCCATACCGAAAATCAGTTTAACCAGTCTGAGAAGAACCATGACTGGCACCAGATGATGCTACATATAAGCTAGAATCACAAGTGGAAATAATTATTTAAAGGGAAATAATCACTTATGAGGTAGATACTATGGATGTTCACGCACAATCTTAGAACTTCAATACTTTGTCAAGTAGAATGGAGTTTCTAACGATGAGAACACCTTAGAACCACCGGATGTCACGATTGGTGACTAAGCAAGGCAGGATCTCGCATGACTCATAGTTATAAGTCACAAGGTTGCTATATCTCGCACCATAACTCCTTAGAAGTCATGGGGTTTCAGATGATGTACAATAGTGCAATCATTGTTATGTTGTGATTGATTGATCGTGCGCATGACTCACATATGTGAGTCATATGATGTAATGATTTTTGCACATGACTCACACTATGAGTCATGGGTTTCGCGCATGTGACCACTTTAGGGTACATGACTTGTTTTATGAGTTATGATTGGTCGGCACGCGGCGCAGTTGACTCAGAGAAGTCAGCTGATGGATTTCATGCTATAACTCACAGGTATGAGTCAAGAGGGTTAGGGTTGAGGGAAGAGTGCCTATATAAGGACCTCTGGGCGACCTGTATTTAGGACTCTTCATGGAACCATCTAAGTTCTTTCCTATACAATTACTTTACCTCTTTACCGTTCTGTTCCCCTATTGGCGTTGTGCGATAGGAACCATAGGGTTCAGCTATCAAGACAACCTAGGCATAGACCTAAGAGCAATAGTGGAAATCCGCCTAGTACTTCTCATTGCAATAGTACTCGTACCCTGGTGGCTGAGATTAGCGCCACGCCCTGTACCGGACTATAACAACAGCCCGGTCATATTCATCCAACCCAAAGAGAAGTAGTTACCAGTAGCAAAACCAGCTTACAGCATAGGATCGTAACACTGGATTACTTACATAATGCACATGAATTGCTATAAGATTTTCATAGGAAAGTTCCTGAGATGCCAAAGTTGTGTATGGTAGTATCCATGGAAAAGGTTTTTCCTTCTGTGGCCAAGTTATCGCGAAGGTTTCTCTGAACCTGACTGTGAGTAGTACTAAATGGTCAAATTGCTTTAGGACGAAGCCTAGATATAGCTAGTTGAACATACCCATTTGGGAAATATTGTTAAAAAAATTATATGATAGGTTAATATATAGGACCGAGAGGTTAATATCCGACTATAACTTCTGCTGAAAATAAGTAGCATCTATAACACGGTTGCCCTGACTCGGTGAAAGCCATAGACTCTAACAAGGGAGTAATAAGAATCTTGAGAATCCAAATGCTTATGCACCTGAGTGCATATCCCTAAGAGCGAGAGCCATCAAGACTAAACAACTTGTATTCTGTAGGATGTTAGAAAATAAGCTTTATCATTAAGAATTACATTTATTAGCCAAATAGATCGTAGGCAATCTATTGGTCGTGTGCTAGATACCTTCAGAATAATAGATAGTTTGTGAGATCGTTTGACCAAGCTGTCATTCCATCCTTAGGGCAAACGTGTTTTTCACTTTTTATGATACTGGTATAAATATCTAACGATACTTCATATTTAGGGCTAAGATAGGTAGAGGGAGGATTGTATATATACCTCTATGTCCCCATAGTTAAGGTATCATCATGCAACTGAGAATCAACCTTCACAATATTTAAAGTTATTAGTAATTCCGATAAAAGCTCACGAGAACCTTTATTTTCTCTTATATCTGTCAACTGGTCTTTGCCGACTGACCTCTGAGACTCTCGATACCAGCATGGCATAGGCAAGGCAACATTACTAAAATGGCTACCTAGTAACTGAATCTGAATACCCAAGTGTGATGTATGGAAAACAGAATTTCACACACCATATGGCATATGTGAATCCAAGGTTCTGCTATCAGACCTAGTTAAAGCACCTAGGACTTTTAAAATTATGACTATAATTCGGATGGACTTCTTGGATGAAGGAATAGTGGTATATATCGATGATATACTCAAATACTCAAAAACTCTAAAATTCCCAGTCATATTATTCAGAAAGGTTCTTGAATGAATGCGAGACTAGCTTATATCCAGATACAGGGCAAAATTTACCATTCATAATAAATCTGTGGAGTTTCTTGGATATACCGGGGCTGTTGATGGAGTCTCTATGAGCGGGCGGATTGATAAATCCATCAAGACCTAGAAAGCAGTCATATAGCTATGAGATCATTGCATCTTCTTGGAATTCGCTATTTTCCTGAAAAACAGTTTTTAGGTATTAAAGCTCTATATGTAGTAAGGACCTAGTTGCAAAAGGGAAATAGTCTGGATTTTACAAGTGGAAGAAAACAACTAATAGCTTTTAATATTTGCAAATCCCGGTTCCTCACATTTGATAAATTATTTACTTGTAAGGTGAAAAAAAAACTATGGTAGAAAATGATCACTGCGAATCTGATCTCGGATGTTCTTTTTCTCAAAATATGAATCAAAAGTTGCATCACTCTGCATTCTATTCAACAATGCTTACAACAACTTCTGAAGTCAACTACAGTATTCATTATAAGGAATAATTGGCCATATTTGTGAATAGGAAGAATGGAGTCTCTATGTAGTTGTGACTGATAAACCTACCACCATATATACCAATCATCAATATCACAATACTTTCTAATAATGATGGCCTATGGGGTGAGACAAATCTTCAAGGGTCAGAAGAGTAAAGAGTTTACCTTTAAAATCGTTTACCAACTCCGAACCAAATTAGGCAAACCAGTGGCTAAAGGCATGGAGCCAGAATCCCATCCAGGGCCATGAGCTGAGCATGCCAAACAATCTATACTTCAGTCTTAGTACGTTGTAAAACTCTAGAATAACTGAAACTTTCTTGGTTCACTAGTATAAGTTAACGAAACTTCTGAAGAACTCCTACTACCAAATCCCAAAAAGGTAATAAATAATTCGTTAAAGATTGAAATGCTGTACCATGCAGTAAGAATCCCGACCCAAGATCCAAAGTTACTACCAGGATAGAACCAATACTGTACTGAGGAAACTATAATCCTCCCGGAAGGGCTAGGCCTCATGGGAACTGGGTTCGATATAGGACTGTATATTGGAACCTATTCCTGCTTTGTACTACAACGTAGACTTGGAATCTATCATGGCATTTCGATTAGAGCCAGACTAGTCATGCAGACTATAAAGGATTAAGAGAAAATCTACCTAGTCACCGTACTGGCCAAGTATTCCAGAAACAGAATAGATCCCACTTACTGCACATAGTTCCAGAAAAGATGTAAGAAAGGGAACTCCAGGAGGGCATTGAGTGAGAGGAGATAAAGTAAGTAGGCGAAGGGTTTAGCTCCTCTACTTTGTTGTTGGAATAAACCCAACTGCAATTGTAGTTCTTAAATGGTGATACAAAGCACGACTACCTTTACTGAACCAATATTACCTTACACCCAATATGCCTAAAGGATTAACCTTAATTTCTGGTGCCATAATAGCAAAATGTGATGTCAAGATTTTTGATATCAAATTAAGGTCAAGGGTAGAAGAGAAGGCAAAGGTATGATCTAGGATGCATATGAAGATAACAGTAGTTACAATGTCTACTAAATTATGGTTAGGAAATGCCAAAACAAAGGTCCCTTTTGATAGAATGCTTTGATACAAAGAACCTGAATATGTTCTACAGGACGAATTTCAGCAAACTGATATTGAAAAGTCTGCATCTTAATAATACAAAATTGCCTGAGACTATGGCAAAGAAAATACTGCCGAAATTAGGACCATAGACTTGTACTCCAAACATATGAACAATTAGACAAACAACTATGTACTATCCTTTACAGAATACCAAAAGGCCAAAGCACTAAAACATGTATTCTTTGGCCCAATACCACTATGACATCTACTGATTTCATGTAAAGGGTCTACCACGGTTGAATTTATTATGCATCTACTCAAATCTGATGGATAGCGATAGGGGATGTAGGTTGTCGACTGGTTTACAAAAAGGGCATACCTTATTATCTCTAGAGAAAATGCTACTGCGAAACATGTGACTGTGGCATTCATAAAAGAAATAGAGAAATATCAGAGGTTACCAACCCAAATATTCCCCGATATGAAGGCAAAGTTTCAAGCAGAATTTTGAAACTAAATATGCAAGACATTAAGCATTAAAATTAAATTGTCGACGGCCTACTATCCTGTGAGTGATGGAGAACGGAGAGTGTCAACCACGTGCTGATTAGCTACCTCCGTTCATTTGTATATTATTCTCCAGATGTCTGGTAGCACCTATTACCATTAGTTGAGTATGTCTACAATAACAATATAACCAGTGCACAAGGATTAAGAACTTTCGTCAAGATCCATGGTTAGAATAATCAAAATCACGGATGCCCGGGTGTAAACTCCAGAATCTGGGAGCAAATAGGTAAGCTATGTACATCAAAGTGATACACATAAAGGCAAAGGAATCGCGCGTGAAAATACATGAAGGTATAAGGTAGTACTATCACCCGAAAGCTTAGAGTCAATAAGATTTGTCCTGGCACTTTGAAAATCCACAAGCAACGAGGAAGGCTAGCATGGAAATTGCAAATATATGATTGATCGAAAATCCATTCTCTACTCCATGTTTAACTACTTGAGCCATACTGGAGAGTAGTTTGACCTGCTTGTGCACCACCACCCCTGGCACCCAAAGATGTTGAAGATGACCTAGAATCAGAAGTGGACCAAATGAATAATTATGAAATATTTTCTTATGAGGGTAGATGCAGTGAAGATTCCTGAATAATCCTAGAACTTTCATATGTAGTCAAATGGAAGGTCTGTTCTGAAGATCAAAACACCCTAGAACCAATGAAAAACTTACACCCCACTCAGGTTTTGGTAAAAGGTTTTCATTGCGAAATATCTCATTATGCCAAGGTTGAGCTAAATAGTATATACAAAAGGGTTATTCCTGCTGTGGCCAGGTTATCATATAAGGCTTTTTGACCCTACAGCAAATAGTACTAGAAAGCAATATTGCTAGGGGTTGAAGCCTATAAAGGGGATGTTATGGTTACCGATATGGGAAATGGTACAAAATTACATTATCAGAGTGTATATAGAAGCAGGAGGTTCCTATAAACCTACACACTTGAGGGCAACAAGTAGGGTTTATAACAGAGCTAATTTGCCTTGGTGAAATATCTAGACTATAAAAGAACGAGAACTAAAAATCTTAATAATCTGAATGCATATGCACCAGAGTGCATATATGGCTGAAAGACAGCTATACAGAATGATCAACCACTATTCCCCAAAGATGTTCGCAAATAGGCTATATCAACTGTGACTTAGTTCATTTGCTAAATGAATTAAAGGCTCTTTGTCCATTTGAGTGCTAGAAAGCCTCAGAATTATACATAGTTGAGGGGATAATTTGATCAAGTAAGGTATTCATCTACAGGTTTAAATAGTATTTCAACTTTCTATGTGCTAGATATAGGTATTTAAGGATACTTCTAATAGATAGCTAACATACTAGAAGGAAAAGTGTATCAATAGCTGGTTGTCCCTGTGGTGAAGTAACATCCTCAGTCTCCTATACACACCTGGCCTTTGAAATCTCAACACTATGAGAAATCATCCCCAATAATACCACGCAGGTGTCTACCCACTCTGGGCATACTGTGAGGTAGAGACGTGTTTACCTACATCTCCCCTCACTATACTCATTAGTGTCTACGCATTTAAGTTCATACAGTCCATTCCATCTTTTGTGATTGAGTTCTCTCCTTCCCAGGCTCTCATATCAGCTCTATTGGCTTAATTGGCTCACTTAGCATTTGCATGGTCTGCAACACCCTACCTTGATACAGCTGACAAACACACTTGTAGTAGAAGAAAGCTCCCTACATGCCTACTGTCACTTTGCAGTTCAATGGTTGATTCCTACACTCTCTAGTCCTTTAGAATTGACTAGACCGGTATGCACACAGTTCTCTAGCTGATAATTGGCTCTACCGCTCCTCCTACTCTGCTTATCTCTCACGTCCTCATACTGCTTGAGCTATCCCTACTACTCCTCCTCCTTGAAGTTGGCACCTTACAGCCTCAACAATAACCGGCACTCAAATGCTACCCTCCTCTCACAAGCAGCTACCTTACTACCTCTGCTCTTCTCGACTCTTGTCCTTGGTCAAATCCGCCTTTAGTTACCCCTGGTCCTAGTATTGCATTGCCTCTGGGACTTGGGTTTATGCTATCGGTTACCACGGAAGCCTAGGATTATCATTAACCTGCCATAGCCCTTGTCTCTCTAAAGTAGAGGCTAATTTTGCCCTTATCTCTAGTAGTTTTCGTTAAAGGTTTTCCTTATACTCTCCTACTTTCCAGCATTATACTTTCAACCAGTTTTCTCCTTAGCCAGCTGGTGCTTAGTTTGCTTGTTGGTAAGATGTGAGGTTAGGCCAATACCAGAGCGTCCAGGGAGTACTGTTTTTGATCCCAACAGATGCCGAGGATATTTGAGTCCAATGAAGGTTTTGTTTTTATATTAGCTTGTGCTCCATGCACTTTCTTGTACCATAAGCATGAATATAAAATATAATCAAAATCAATCTGCCAATAGTTAAGGAATGCTGAAGGACACAATATGAGACCGTTATAATATATTCAGTCATAGGTTATTTAGTTAACTAGCCCTCGAGAACATTTTATCTTCTGTCATACCTTGAAAAAGAGCGTTCCTGATATATCTCCCGCTCTTTGTCAATATCAGGATGGCACTGGAAAATTTAATAGTACCGAATTCCTTTCCCCTCAACACCTCGTCTGTAAAAGTTATTGTATTTCTGCATTTCAACAGAATTACACTCTAGGAAGTATATCCCCTTGCCGTTCAACTTATTCTATACTCTTGGAAAATCTTTTTGGCATGCTTTCTTGGACTATTGTATCTTCTACGAGTAGAGGAGGTGGTTATTGATATTGAGCAATTATTCAAATAGCCTCTGGATGTTATTTAGAATTCTGGATTGTGGGTTGTTTAACTTCCGATGTATCCATGAGGCTGAGGTAGCTACTATGTGCTCACCTTTCTATAGAGCCGTTATAGTAGTCTAATAAATCCCTTAGGATATAGAGCCTATGTTCCTTAAAGTAGGACATTTTAGCCTTCTTGAACCAGTCCTTGTGTAAGTCTGGTTGTGGCCAATTTCCTTCATGAAAGACCTCGAAAGATAGTAGAAGCTTGATGTTTGGTTCATTGGATACCGATTGTACAATTATCATAGCTGGAAATTGTGAGGCTGTTGCAGGTAAGAGTGCAGGAATAAATATTTATTGCCTTTCCATATGGTCTGGTTAGTGTTGAGGGTCAAGGGAATCTAGAAAATGATCCTCTGGTTCTACCTTGTTCCAGGTACTGTTGATATAGTTGAGTTATCAACACTATATGGAAGATATGTCTAGTTGTTACAGGCAATTGTGGAGCTATCTGTATTTTTAAGATTCGTCTTTGCACAATTTGCCCTGCAGGATACTCTTCTCCATAGTGTATTCTAGGTCTCCGACAGGTAGGAAATTATGTCTAAATATATGTGTAGCCTTAGCTTCTGCTTCTGATTGTGTGGCTCAGTTATTCCAATATGTTACTAGAGGTCAGGATGTTATTCCATCGTTAGTCTAGTTGGTTATTCTATCTGTAATGTTGAATATAGCTACTAGGGTAGGAGTCTGTTCCTGTTACTCCAAGGTCTACTATCTGTCAAGAAAGAAAATTGTCATCAATCCTCACATGTATTCTGTATTCCCAAAATCTGATATATATAATTGCACAAATTAACTAAATCTAACTCAAGCTTACCTGAAATAATAGTTATACAATATAGTATGGCAGGAAGTATCAAAGCCATCAGAATAAAGAAGTATGATGAGGGTTAATGAAATCGGAGAGAAGAGTGTTTTGATATAAGTGGAAGGGTAGGGGGGTTCCTGATCGAAGATATAAAGGTAGCTTGCTTTGTTTATACAAAGGGGTGTGTCCTTTTACAATTTTCTTTCCTTATGCAACCTGGTATTTTCTTACTAATACCTTACCATATCAGTTTAACTATCTTTCCTTGACTCTGGCTCACCAGAACTGGCAATCCGTGTTAGGAGCAGGTTGTGTTTATAAACTGGTACCAAGTTCTTGGCCTTGTATATGGTAGTGGGCATGGGACAATCTAGCTAAGGAACTTTCTTGGACCTTCCTTGAAATACCAGGTTGGGTCTATCTGGATCCAACCCAGATTTCACCATTGTACAATTACAATAAATTCCCATGGAGCTCTTTACTCAACAGAGCCAAATAGGCTCCCTGTCCAATGGCAAGCCCTTGACCAGAAATACCAACTAGAAATTTTTCTAATTCACATGACTCCAAAATGTCATTCTGCAAATAGTTAGTCTATCTGCACTAACAGCTCCTTCTACTTCACCCAAGTTGCAGCAACTGTTGCACAACCTTAATGAGGAACTTCGAATACAGTGCATTCCAGAACAATCTCCGGAGGCACGCCTTTCTACCACCAAACAAGATCATCCCGATGCTAATGGAATCTTTATCTTTTTGAATAACACCTTTAACAACATGGCCACCTAAGCTCTTAGAGTGACTGGCATGGATAAGAAAGTCTCTATCCCAAGCTGAAAAATGTGTGACTGCACTATGAGCAATTGCCCATTGTCGCATCATAGCTTGCTATACAGCAACGGTGTAGGCAAAATCACTTCGTGGACGAACACTAATCTTTGGCTTATCTAATTGACCTTCCCACAGTCCTGCCTTCTTGTAGATACAACCTAATAATAAGCCAGTAGATATTAAGTTTCAAGATAGAAGAAATGGTTAAAGTGAGTGGAGAGCGCCTTTGGTGAGACAAACTATCTAGTAAACACACAGCAGATACTGAAGGACCTATTCCAAAAAAACCAGACATTCTTAGGATCCCTGGCAGACTTATAGCCTCTGGCAGGAGATTCTGAATCGAATAAGGCTCTTAAACGAAGTGTAGTGTAACGGGACCCGTACTTACAACTGGAAGATGCATTGCCGAAGATTAAGCAACCCGTGGATTTTAACACATACACCTGTATGGTGACGAAATTGGATAATAAATCCTTGCCCTCAATCCACACAAAAAGATTGTTCCTCCTCCTCCTAGTACACCACCATAGCTAGTCAGCCATGATATACAGACCTGGCAACTGCTCCAATACCTGTAACTATTCCCGTTACAGGTACTATGGATATATCCTCTAGATAAGGAGCTTATACCAATGCCCAACAGTAAAAACCCATGAGAAGAGACCTGTACGACTAAGGTGGTGGACAAGAACTGATAGCAAGAAGGTGTGCCTACAAAAGACCTCGCCATATATATAGTGGTAGCCTATACAACTTTGACCCTCCTAATATCCAGGACAAACCACACCCTGTCGCTCTACTGTCGGAAAACTACTTGACCTATGTGCAGAACACAGCACTGTAATAGGAACTATTAAGACCCTCTTCGGTTGTGCTGGGCCCATTCCACTTTTACCTACAAGCTACAGTGTTCATTCTATTTCAAAATGGACTAACTGAATCGCTGTTTGCCAAGGTAAAGGCATTGACCTTACATATCAGATATACCCCTAGTTCAGTGGTGACTATGTAGAAACATGACGTATAAACATTGAAATAACCTTGTTAATGTAATATATATCCCTTTGTAGAATAGGTATTTTATTATATAATTATAGGCAAGGCGTTTTCATCTGAATTGAAATTTCAACCAAGTCAACAATCAATGCTCACACAGATAATCAGGTTTCTTAGTGCAATTATTCATTGATGAAGGCAAATTACAATAGGTGCAGAAATTGATGTCAACTGCTTCCTTATTCCAGAATATTTACTTACTTCAAAGTTTACAGATTAAGGATATATGGAAGGAATACTATGAGCACTTCCGCACCGCATTATGGATATTTTTTTCATGCCTATTAGAACTTTCTTATATCTTACAGTCTGGATAACTAATCTTGGTACCCATATACCTTTTGTTTATATTGTAATTTTAGAGCAACTGATTATTCTTTAGTGGATTGTCACCCATGAGACATCAATCAGAGATGCACAAGTGCACTTTCATCAGTGAGTGGTTACAGTATCTCACTGAAAGAAAATCCTCCATTTTCTTTGCAATAGCTATTCACAGAGGATATTTAATCTTATTTTAATTGATCAGCTATTTTCATAAGGTTTTACAAGGCTTGATATCACTCTATTAAAAGTTTGTCTGTGCTTCACCAAGCAATATTCCTCCCCGAAACAGGCATGATTGCGGAAAGATTTCCTGTGTCAGTTACGTTCGTGGAGCTAATGATGGTGCCTCTATGTGAGCTCATATGCCAAGTGCCTAGTATGTAGTATATCACATCCGGAAAGATACATTATCTCAAAACGTACTTGGTGGTTGTAGTCATTTTATGTACTTCTTCTATATGTGTCCTGGGTAAGAGGGATCAGCAAACGAGGCTAGAGTTCTCGAAAATGTAGAGCTCCAAGGATTTCTCAAGGAGTAAGATATAATCAATTTGGCAGATGCCTGATATGGGCTGCGGAAAGGATTTCTCAAACCATATCATACAGTACAATATCATCTCTCAGAGCTGTCAAAATCACTGCAAAGGCCAAGGACTAAGAAGATGCTATGGAATTTACGAAATGCACAGTTGAAAAAGTGTGAATCATTAGGCATTTGTCTATTGCGTCACTATATCCGTATTGTTGATACTGTTATCTAGTATTATTTTAACTTTCAAGCACAACTGATTCTTGTTGTATGCGCTTTACATACCTTTTATCGTCATCATTCTAATGCAGTAGATGAAGAGTTTTACAAGGAGTTGAATTCAGCTCGTATGGGGACTGATCTCGCTTCTGAACTTGGGATATCCGTAGAGGGTAAAGAGAGACAAAGACTGGACCTAGAATAGATACTAGAGTAATGAAGATGGATAGAGATCAAATAGCCACCAAAATGTTACTTGACTATCTAAATTATCAAAATAGACATACATAATATTAACTACAACTATAGTACAGGGATGGGTAGCTGTCATCCTCGTTTAGGGGTTTAGAGGTGTTTTCAAAGGAACATAACCTGCCCAACGGTAGCACAACTAGTATAAAAAAAGCATAAAAATATAGATCTAATCAACAAGCAATTAAGTAGGCTTTTTAAATTTTCTGAAAACAAATAGAGGGAGTAGCATCTGGGTTTGAAAACCTTCATATTAGGTGTGAAATTTGAAGTCTAGGCATTTTAATACAAAATTTGGTAGCTGAGTAATCATAAAATCCACAGTGTAAGCCAATTACAGCAATTTGAATAATATGGGATAGAATGTTTGCGTCTTATCATAAAAGTTCTAGCCTTTGCAAGAGGCAGAATTGGATAACGAAGGTGGTGAAGCTGACTTACTACTCGACTTGGAGGTCAACAAGGAGGCTGACCCAAAAAGCAAATTAATTCAATTATGGAAGATAGACTCTACAGTTCAGCTCGAGAGATCATTAATGAGAATGATATAATTTCTATTAAGTTCATATCAAAGCAGTCAGTTTATGTTATGATTGGCCAGAAGACCAAGAACTATAATTTTATCAACACTTACTCCTGGATAATCACTAACAGTCTTGGCAATTCTGTTGCATACCCACTATTGCATCTCTGTCTGCTACATAGTTGACACTCTTCCATTCTTGAACCCATACATAATTTAATTTAAATAAAGGGCAGATTGTCTCTTCAACCAACTTCCCTCATCCTCTCAACCATCTAAAGCAGAAACATATCTGCACTAATATTACTTTCCAAAACCTAATAGCCAGCATGAATTTCATTTGTAGACTAGCCAATACAATCTTTATAGTTTTTGCAAAGCTTGGTAATGGCTTGATGAATAGAGAAGGTAACAGTGGGCCAAGTGCTAGGCTGAGAGATAATGCGATCAACAGTGGTAACTAGGAAATAGGCATAGTTGTCTGGGTGACTCTGTACATCTCCTAATATAGGGTTCAGACCATCTTGGGATAACTTTCTCCTCTTAGAAACATTGCTGTGGAGGTGGTTTTTTGGATAGATTACCTGCAGTCCTGTTGCCTGAGTACCTATGAATACCTGTTGCATTACCGAGCATTTGCCTTGGGCCAATCTGGGAATTCCCTATTTCCAGGTTGCTTATTAAATGTCATCTCACAAATATCATCAGCTGCGCTTATAATACCAGTGGCAGGATGTCATTCAAATTCACTTAACTTCCTTAGTCAAGTCCAGATCTTAGAATTTGGTGTAAGTGTCTAAAGCTTGGTTTGACACTTATCTCCCGTGAGTGTGATCTCGCCTGTATAGACTACCTGTACTGTTTCTAAAAATGTATTCAAAATTCTATATGAAAACCATTATCAGATCTTTTTCTAGCTCCTATAGCATTGACTAAGTTTCAGAATAGAACCGTGGTCATATCTGGTGACCACTGCACAGCTCGTCCAGGTGGCTTGGGTGTCACAGATAGCTTCTTTGTTAAAGAAGAATGTTTTCCAGAATCATCGGCAATGAATGCAGGATTTTACATACTTCCACTTGAGATAAAAGCCAGATCCTGATTATCATTATTGTTATCCATTGAGGTGACAAGTGGAAGCAGGAGGTAGGAACCTTAGCCGATAAAGGAGCTGAGAAGAAGAGTAGAAGGAGAGGCTTGAAGTAGGAGAGAGTACCAGGAGAGCGCGGGGACGAGTAACGTCAGCTGTGATGAGGCTAAGCACTGGAGTAAGTGTCAGAGCAAAAAGGTGAGGAGAAGCAAAAGCCATGAGGGAGTGGAGCAGAAAACCGGGAGCCTAGAGGATTAGATGAATCGGTGAGGAAGACTAGTAACTGGAGTTCAGCGGAGGAGGAGAGAGAGAGTAGGGACAGAGCTGAGAGGCAGAGAGGGAACTGAGTGTGGAAGAGGAGGAGAAAGACCTGGATAGGGGCTGGGAGGATCAGTTGAAGCCGAGAGGAGCAGTTGAATCTGAGATGTGCAGTTGAAGCTAAGAGGTGTAGTTCAAGCAGAGAGGAGCAGTAGTAGCTGAGAGGAGGAGTATAAGACGGAACAGAAAGGAGGAGAGGGAGAAAAGAGGTGGAGTGGGACCACTGAGGGGAGGGAGTCGAAAGGAATGGTAGGTACTGGAGCCAGGAAGAGGAGAAGATAGCCTCGAGGAAGAGATAAATCACAGAGTCAGGAGTTAAAGTGGGAGGTGGTGGTACAGTAGTCTGGTCAGAATTCTTGAAGTTTGTTGAGGGAGTGTAGACAGCATGAATTCAAATCACTAGTAAAAATCTTTTTTCATTAGGTCCTAAGGTGAAACTTTTCAAGTGTTTACCCTAGTGAATGGTTGTGCCTAATTGCTAACCGGTCCCACACGTCCCTTCTTTTCACCCAGAAACGTTCCGAAATGGGCCCTTGCGCAAGCGAATAGGATCTAAGCCTATTTAAAATTTGCATAGATCTATTTTATCACAGGATTAAATGGACAATGCAATTGAGGACAACCACTTAGGGGGTGTTTGGCCCGCCATGATTCTGATTTGAAAACTTGATTTGACTTCAGATCATGATATGAAATCAGGTGGTGTTTGGCGTGCCCACTTTATAATCTGATTTCATTTCTGATTCTGATTTGGAATTTGTATACTTGATTTGGGTTTATAGAATGTAATAATTCTTTGACAAATAGGTTAGGGTAAAGTGATTACTTTAATAGTTAATAGAGTGGGTGTTTGTTTTTAACATAAATATTATTATAGCAAGAGGGTATGTTTCTATGTAAACCCTACCAGCCAAACACACTGAGAATCACAACTACAGAACCAGTTTTATCCTTCACATTTTCACACAGAGAGTACGCTCTATTCACCTACAGTTTCACAGCAAAGCCGACTCATAAAGCGTTGACTACCTCTACAACAAAAGGCCATAAATCCAAAGTGGCCAGGGACCATAATAAAGACAAAACCCTTCTCGACGAGCTGCTCAAACAATGCGATCTTGGCTAAAGAGCAGGAAACAACTTTAAACCACAGGCTTGGAAAGAAGTTACAGTGTTGTTTAATAAAGTTTTCTCTCCAGAGATTAATGTTGAACAAGTAAAGACTAAAGTGCAGTGGGTAAGAGTAAAACTGTTTAGAATTCCTCAAAGATATGAAACTAAACAAGTGTGAATAGCTCAAGCAGGCTTAGGAGGTGTTTAAGGGCTTAAAAACCAACAGTGGCTTTGGCTGGAACGAGATAGATCAGGTTGTAAATGCACCAGAGGAAGTTTGGACGGAATATATTAAGGTAAGTTTGTAAATGTTAATGCACCTAAGAGGTAGTAGATTTTCTTGCTAACTTGATAATATTATGAAAATATAGGCACATCCTGAGGCACGCCAATTTAGGAACTCAACATTGAAGTTCTATTCCGAGATGAAGACCGTCTTTGAAAATACGATGGCAACTGGGGAGCTAGCTACTGCTACTGGAATGAGAGCACAGAAGAGACACCATTCTCTGAAAAACATTGAAAGTAGCAGTAGTGATGCGGACCCAGACGCAGAGATCTCTTCATCCAATGTCTTTGCTCTACACTCTATCGATCCACAGAGTCCAATTGCCTTTAGGCCTTCAGGTGATACAAGAGCGTCCGGTGAGATGTCCTCTCTGGTTACGAACCTATATTCGAAAAGGAGAAAGCGAACAAGAACAAGCCCTACCCAGGTCAGCATTCAGGCGATAGCTGGCAGCATTGAGTCGTTGGCTACCTCAATCCGTGAAACTAGCCAGAAGGTTGAGGCGACTTCAGTACATACAGTTGATACTACAGTGAAAGGGCCCCAATTATGTTTTGTTCTGGGGGGCTTGGACCTCTTACACCTATTACTGCAATAGAGTATGCGGTTCTTGTTCAGAACAAGATGCTGGAAAATACAGCCATTACGGTTATGGAGTACTGTGAGGCGTTGGTTATATTGAAAGAGAATCCAATTGAATTCTCTATTTAGGCCTTTGGTATTCCGCTTATCCAAAATCATTGGATTGAGTGCAATATTCGCTTGCTTGGTTTTCAAGGTATGATTTAGTATGTTTGAATTAATTCTGTATGGTTTCAATGTTGTTTGTTTTCTAGTTATCAAGACAAATACTAATTACATATAGCGCTATCAGACAGTGAGGCTTTATAAGCACAGTAGTCCTTCCATTTGATCCATGCAATTTGGTAGCGCATTTTGTCAGCATTTCTCTTTTGACGTCGACCCAGGATTGACTGTGATGGTGGATTGTTTTCTGGTACTAGATGGCTATTGGTATGTGTTTGGCTTTGTTGTATATCTTCAGTTGTATTAGTTTCTGCAGGCAAAATCTCCTGAGATTCTGCTATGCCTTCTTCTGTTGCCATCTCTTGTGCTGTATCTTGAATGTAGTCAAACCTATATTAGTTATCTGGATACCAATATAGACCCTGCTGTGATTAATCTGTGAACTTACTTTGACGCCCCTGTTCATTTTCCTCTAGCTTATCTATTGTTCCACCAGCTCTAGTAATAAAATTATGCAAGCAGCACAAAGCTCAAATGAGTTTGCCTTGTATTTCCAAATCATAATACATGGCTTTAATTAGAATGCGAAGGCGTGCCTTAAGTACTCCAAGGATTGTTTCGACAACTTTACAGAGTGATGCGTGACGGAGATTGAATAGGTCTTTTGCATTCTGTGGTCTTAGTAGAAGAATCATTGGCGTTTAGTAAGAATTCCTGTACTGCCTTTAGTTTCCAAAATGCATCACATAATTGTAAGACTACTAAACCAGAAGTACAAGATGGCAGACTTTCGGTTGATTTGCTTGTGCTTGCTCCTTTAAATGATAGCGAACCACACGATATGGTACCAGAAGCGAAGTTGAAGAACCATAACCAGTGTCTGCAAGGTAATACTTGCCATCAGGTATAGTAAATACCTTTTTCTTTGCATCATCAAGCAATCGAGAATCGTGAACTAATCCGGCCCAACCAGGAAGAACATATTGAAATGTCAAGTCAAACAAGCATACCACCAAGATATTTTGAGCCGTATAACCTTTGCGACATCGATGTATGGAGCTCATCCTTGCTGAAACTGTCACCAGAATAAGAGAGCCATTTAAGGTCCCAATGCAGTCCTGGATATATGGATAGCACTTGGGCTACTTGCTGATTGATTGAGGAACTGCAATATATCCAAGTTCACTGTCAGCCCCAGCTGGCTGCTTTATATAATATCTTTCCAATACCAGAATCCCATCCAGCACTTCATGGAAATGGCGTGAAATAGTCTCACCTGAGTGTTAGAAACACTGCGGCACAGTTTTGTTCGAGGCATCCGTAGAGACAATATTCAAAAACAGATGCACTTGGTGCTCGACAGTCGACCTCTTTGTATCGTGAAGGCCACCATGTTCCTGCAATTTCTTAGACAGATTTTGAAAGCCAGACAGCTCCATCTGCAAGCATTGCTTGATTTGTAGCGGATTCTGAGAGCTTCAAAGCTCCTTGGTATATTCTTGGCCACTGTGTGGAGCAGTTTCGGACGGTAATCTCTGGTCCTCGGCTTCAAGCAAGAGATTTACTATAGCAGTAGCTGCAATTGCCGTTGCACTTGCTGCGGATAATATCATCTTGCATAACTCATTCACTGTGAGATTGCCTTCAATTGGACTCCACATTTATATGATTCTGTATATATTAACCCTTAATTAGTATCTTTAATTTTACATTTGAAAGAAGCCTTTCACCAGGTGCTAGAAGAGAATAATATTATTTACCTATAAATATTGTAGCTTTGATAATTGCTTCTTGTAAGATGAAGGGTTTGGTGTGTTTGCAAGCAGGCAAAGAATACTGAAAATTTGCTTAGTTAATTGTACTAGAGTTTGGAATAAAGAGATAAATTTACAAAAGTATATAGCTGAAAATTAACAAATAATTAGGAGGATTTGCTATTACAGTTTTTATAAATATAGTATTCTACCTTATTTAAGTTAAATTTGATTTGATACATACATTTTTTAAATCTAGTAGTTATGCTAGTTACAAAAGTGGGACCAAATCAAAATCAAATGAAGTACTGTTTGGCCCGTCCTGATCTTAAATCTTGATTTCAAGCCTGCCTGATTTGGTTTTAAAAAATCTGATTTTAAATTGCCAAGACCTGATCTCAAATCAGAATCATGGGTGGGCCAAACACCCCCTTAGTTGTCACTGGTCATATTATTAACAGCCAAATCATAATCCGTATCCATGCCCTTATCACTTCATAAGCCTCATGATAACAATTTATTGACGAAGACTTCGCTCAACACTATTACGTGCCCTGTCTTAGTTGACATAAGGGTTATACCTTGCAGTGATTGATAGACACCTGCAAGCTCTATTGCAATCACCCATTTAACTCAGGTTCAGTTCACAATCACAACCACTATTGAACTCATTCCGCCATTAATTATAAATGTTGGTCGATATCCTCTCACTACAGAAATACCATGTCAGAAACAGCATGACATTGCGATCTCCTTTTCCAGTAATACCATCTCAGGCCTGTATAAGAAGTGTTTAGGAAATTATATCTCAAAATTTCACTGCTGTCCAACCGGTTGTAGAAGATATCCCTCCTTACCTAGAGGCTTATGCTATTCTTTGAAGTTTATAACCTTATATTCTAGAGAAATCAGAAGACCAAGACCTTGTCCATGGACAGTACCACCAATTTATACATCGTTTACTGGAAAAGCAACAACAACATTTACCAGCATACCAAAATACTGATTGAGCGATTACCTTGCAGTCTGGTTTTACATTCCCCCTTAGTCATTTGCATAACTTGTCCCTGCAGAACATCAATGCCACAGGAGCTAGCTTATTTAAAACATTGGTAGAGACTTAATCTATATATCTACCTCACCTAATACATGCCATATGCTGTTCATCAAAAACAAAGATGGATCCTCTCTTTTTTGTGATATCTATCCTGGATTAAATAATGGCACTAGCAAAGACTATTATTGCCTACCCCACTTGTGACAAACATTCATGAAGATATCAAAAGCCAAGATATTTCCCTAGCTAGACATCCTAAAAACCTAAAACCTAGAAGGCTTGAAGAAGGGTGAGGAATGGGAGATGACTTTCTGAACCTGCCATAGGCTCTACGAATCTAAGCTCATATCCTACTGTGTGACCATTCCAACTGCCACCTTCTAACCTTTCCTGAATTTAGTGCTGCACTAGTATGTGGATTGCCCTGTACAGCCTACCTCGATGATGTATTGATCGACTGTCAAACCGTATAATTAAATATCCAATACCCTCGTAGGGTGCTAAAAGCTTTTTCAGGTATAGGACTATAAGTCCAAACTCAGAAGTCCAAGTTCAAAGTTGATTAACTCGAATATCTACCTTTTATCATCACAAGTCATGGAATCCTGATAGATTACTATAAGGTAGAAACCATTATATCCAGTCGTGTAAGGGACCAGATAAGTGAGGTTCATGCTCACTTAGGTTTAGGCAACTTCTACTACTGCCTAAACGGCAATTTTCCCTCCTAGGCGGTCCACTCTCTGCCATTGCGAAGAAGAATTATCCCTTCATCTCGACAAGCTTTTGAGAGACTCATAACCACATTGCCCAGTGAAGTGCTATTGCCCATGCTAACCACAGCAGGGGTGTTACCATGTAGAAGGCAGCAGGTGAGTTCGTGTGTGTTGGGATCTTGTTACAACTTGGTAACAAAGGGTACATAGACCCTGTAGCATACTAATCTCGAATATATAGTCCAGCAGAGTAGAACTATGATATTTAGGATAACGACTTGATAGCCGTAGTACAAGCTTTCTTGAAATTGAGGACTCATATCATTGCCGTCAGATTTAGCATCATTACTGAATATCACAATCGGAAGGATTTGAGCATCAAGTGTCGTCTGAACAAGTGTGAGGCACGCTGGTCCAAATTCCAAACCCAGTTTAATTACCTAATAGAATATTGGCCTAGTAAAGTTCATTTAAATAGTCACGCCTTGACGCATATGAAAGCAGAAACTACAGACGAGGTGGAATGATGAAAGGACCATCTAATTCAGGCAGTGTTGGAGAACTAGTCCATGAGCTTGTTGGTGTTTCTTAAACGCACAATTGGAGTGCCCCAACTTAAAGAACAAGAGAATGAGGGTTCTGATATTAACCCTGTATAAAATCACATTTTGAAATCCATAGACCGTTGGGTGATCACAAGGGCGCCGTGTGGCTGGCAGACTGAAAATCTGATTGGGACTTTAAGCTCTTAGGCCAACACTGCTATCTGCCCTAACATAGTCACTTCCAACTTAAGCTAATCTAGGAGAGCCAACTCCGACCAGGGGCAGGGCAGTCAGTGAGGGTAAAGACCCATGAGAAGGTTCAAGACCTTTCGTATAGCTAGGCATTCAACGTGGTAGTAACTGTTTTGTAAGCAACTGGAGTCAGTGTCAACGAAGCCACTCTCTATATCAAACACCCTCTGGTATTCTAGTCTCCTCTCTATCCCTGAAACATCTGGGGATCACATATCCCAGTAGTCTGTAACTGGCCTGACATAGGGCCAAGCAAGGAATATTATACTAGTCATGGTTGGCTGCTTAATTAAGATGCGATATCATAGTGCAAGTTGTACCTCTATTGATCCTGCTACCATAGCAGAGCTATAGTTTACCCATGTTAGGAAGCTTTATGGGCTGCCTACAATGTTTACATCTGACTATTGTAGCCTGTTCATGTCACAATTCTGGCAAGCTGTTTACGTACAGCTGCTAGTAGACAAGGAACTATCAACCTTACTTCACCCACAATAGGCGGCAACACGGACCCTGTCAATACTATCAGGGAGTAGTATCTGTATGCTTTTATCTACCTCCAACCTACTAATATGTCTCTCTAGTTGACCCTGGCTGTGCTTTCATCAAAAAAATATGCCTCAGACATGACTAGTATTGCTTCTTTCTTCGCTCTATTATTGACACAACCAATATCTGGAGATCCTGGATACCACGATTAGGCTCAAATGACAACGAACATCTAGCAGGTTACCCTGTGTCTGGCGAACATAGACGAAAACCTGAAGGCGGCAATTGCCTATAGTTAGGAGCATCTCCAAGGATAAGCTGACCTTTTACTCCTATCTGTTGAGCACTGCCTCCTGTGGGATAGGGTATAGGTGAAGGTTAAAAATATCTGGACAAAACGAGCATCCTAGACACTCAATAATACATGGTTGAGCCCCTAGTGTGTGATGGCCTTATTGTGAATACTTGCCTACCACCTAGAACTACTAATCTCAATGAGAATCTACTACGTCTTTCATGTCTGCTTCAGCCTGCTGACATCTCATGACCAACTTCCCTGACAAGTCTTATCCTCCTCATGACCAGTTGAGGTGGACAGAGAGGAAGAATAGTTTATAGAGGAGGTAGTAGCATCCAAGTTGACATGCAACCTCCTGCACTATATAATACTTTGGCAAGGATATAGGGAGGCAACCTGGGAAGCAGCAGAGGACGTCAAAATTTTGTAAAATATTGACTAGTTCCATTGGCAATACCTGCACAAGCCTAGACCACTTTAAGAAAATGAATTATCGGCCTCACAAGGTTATGCCAAAGTGGAGGGGATCTGATGTGAAGGCCCTTCTGAGTACAGGGGCTTAATGATGGTTGATAAGATTGGATCGTAGGTCCAGAGGTCTAGTAATTGTATAGACAAGATCTTGGATGCTTGAGTTAATAGATTTAAATACAGGCCGCCCTGAGGTCCTTATATAGCCACTCTGGTCACAACCCTAAACCTTCTGATTCATTTATGTGAGTCACACAACCAGTATTAACTCATAGTGTGTCATACTATGAAATCAATCAGCTGACTCCTATGAGTCAAGGGTGCCTCATCCTAAACCAATCATATCTCATAAACCACTTGTTGGCCCAGTAGTATTTACATACATGCAGCCCATGATATGTTGAGTCATGTGTGACACTCATAACGACATGTGACTAACAACTGTGAATCATGCACATTATGAACTAATGATAACACAAATAATTCAAGCACGATGTGCATCATGTGCAACCTTCAATCTAATGGTGGGTGATAGTACAAATTTCCTCATACCGTATGCCTTATAACTATGAGTCTTGTAAATCCATATTGTTTAGTGACAATCGTAACATTATCTTCTATCCACTTCTAGTCTGAGTTCATTGAGGATTATCATCCCATATTCATAAGACTTTCCCACAACCTGCACAATTGATTTTTCAACATTTGAAAGTGATATTCACTGTTTTGATAGCACCGTCTGACCTATTCCAAGAAAATGTCTGGCACTGAATTTAGTTGTCCTTACAGGCTTACCATACTCTTGTAGTTCTGCATATCTTGTATTTGCTGCCGGATATTTACTTTAGCGATCTTCACTTATAGTTGTAACCCCTGAATTTGACGTCCCTGACATTGCATATCCCGGCTTGCCTCTATTTCAACAATTCAGCCCTCCTCCTCCCTCAACCCTATCCTCCTATTTGTTTTCCATTTTCTCATTCTTTTACCATTATTATTCATGGAGGATGTTTCTCCATTACATCTTGGGTAATTCCCAGCATACACTTTGTCATATCAATGTGCATTGCAGTTGTCCTTGAACCCATATATCCTGGATTTCTCCTTGTGTGATTGTTCTTGTCTGGGTATTTTTTGCCATACAGGGAAACCATCGCATCCTCTCTGATCATGTAAGTAGACGGTGCAATTGTCATAATAACAGGCAGAGCAAGAAACAAGGTTTTGTTCTCCCTAGTTTTGCTTATCTTCCTGTGTTGCATACAGCGGGGTTGTAGGTGTAGTAGTCCAGGTGTTATCACCCCTACCATCGGTTGGTGCCAGAGTTGTTTATACCTGGCTGTCAATGCGTTTGATCTTGACTGTAATCCATTGTAGATTTTCTTATATACTGCTGATGGAAACGTAAAAGCGTGAGGTTGCTCTTGTTGAACCCTTCTGCATGGTAACAAGGTTTATCATGTTTCTGTTGAGTAGGCAGACCATGATGCGCGATATTGTAGTCCACTACTGTGTCTTCATGAGTCGATAATTTCTACATGTTTGAATTTAATGCGTACTTCTATCTTCATCAGAGGAGGAGGTAGTTATAGTGTTTGGAGAACTGCTTGATTTGGAAAGGTTGAAGTAGTCAGATATGGAAAGTCTTGTGGATCCTCATGTGATGGGGCAAGCCCAATTTATAGGCGTTTGACCCCGGTTTCGCCATGTTCTTAAATGATACATTATTCTTGTAATACTTTTCTTGCATGGTAATATGATATGGATATTCTTGGGTAACAGCGACAGCCTGTCTCTGGAGTTAGAATTTGCATTGGGCTTTCTCTACTTATCATAATTTCCCTCAAGCATAAGTGTGCAGAGACGATATCTGGAAGTTGAATTTCGTGGAGCCGATTCTTTCGTTCCTTGATTGTTTTCTCAATTAGTATCATATGGGCAATTAAATTATGCTTTGAATATTGTCAGTAATTAGCATACATGGTAAATTCTTTATTCTTTCTTGTTGTCTATTGTTGTAAGCATATTCAACATGAGGCAGGAGGTCTGACTAATTGTCTAGTTGATAGTTAACATAGTCCAGCTGGTATTATTCATGTATACCATTGGTTTGATATGTCTATCCATCTATTTGTGGGTGCAATGCCATGCTTAGTCTTCTTTCCATCCCTCAACTTGATGGTTTTATTGCTTACGTCTGATGTGAATAGGGTTCCTTGATCAGTGATGATGTCTTGTTTTAGCCGTTGTACGCGGCATATTTCTCTTATAAATATTCTGACAAAGTCCTTATTGTTTATATCCCTGGTGCAGGGTATAATATTGTTCAATTTGATTAGACAGAAGATTAAAACTAAGTTGGCTTTGTAATTGGCCAATTTTGGAAGGTCATTGATGAAGGTTGTCACTATGTATTCTCCTTGTTGGTGTAGTGCTCTATTGGGTTGTAAAAGCCCATATGTCCAAGCCTAATTGCATTTGTCCTTTGGCATATAATCTAATTTTTGATATAGCATTTTATGTCTTCACGCATCCTTGCCCAGTAATATTGTCCTGCCAGTAAGGTGGTAGTTGTACTGGTTCCAGCATGGCCGATAGGTGCTTAATCCTGATTTTGTCGTATGAGCCGAGCATTTATTTATTCTTTTCTGGATTCAGTTAGTTCCCCATGACATCCTAAGTATGCCTCCTGCTATTAGCATAACACTAGAGCTGCTTTCTTCCTCTCATTGACTCCTTTTTCATCATCTTCAGAAATTGGTCTAATCTGTTTATCCCATTTCCTTACTTGTTGTATCTCAGTATCTGTTTTATTCAATTTGACCACTTTGATGACTGCGCAGTATTCTTCCTTTGGTGCTAGGATCCTTGGTTTTAGTTGGATCCTTTTGTCATTATCGTCTAGAATATCATCAATTCCGCTTATAACTTCCTCTTGTTTGTGTCCTTCTTATTGTAGTTGATATTGTATCTAGATATAATATTGGCTGTCAGTCTCGCTGAAACATATTAGGCTGCTTTTGAGCTCCTTCGTAGTCATTAACATTAACTATGTCTTTGGATCTCTGAGGATTAGTACCCGGTGCCTGCTTCCTTACTCATATCTTCTCTTTTCCTGTAAAGTCTGGATGATATTTAAAAGCTTCTTATTGTGGATATCGTAATTGCACTCCACTGGGGTCTTCGTCTTTGACTGGGAGGCAACTGGTCGCTCTTTTCAATCTACTCCTCTCTGTATTTGTATGCCTAAAGATATATATACGGATGCTTTAGTTGAATCACGATCTCCTTGCTTGGATTGTAATAGTCCTGAAGTAGTGCAGATGTTAGGCGTTGGGGTAATTCATCAAATGCTTATTATTGTCGTTTGTCCTGTTTCACTTGATATCTATCTTGGTTAGCTCATATAAGGGTTTGGCTACAGGGCTGAAGCCTAATATAAATGATTAATCGAGATTCCAGTATCATATTAAGTTTTGTATGCCTTTATTTGTTTCTGGTAGTTTTTATTCACCGCTTGTTTCTTTTTTGACTGGGTCGATGGTCACTATGTTTTCATCAATGATAAACTTTAAGTAATCCATTCGTTGTTTGTAGAACTCAGATATGGCCGGCTTGCGTGTGTGTCCTTGGTTCCCTTGGGCGTCCATAATCATGCAAATGTTGATGCGGTGTTACTCCTAAGTCTTTAAATATATTGGGATATCGTCTATATAGATAACATAACAAATATCCTTGAATCGACTCAGCATACAATTCACCTTTATTTGGAATTCTGCTAGGCCACTATAAAGTCCAAATACCATCACAGTATATTTATATATACTATACTTTGATTTTCAATATTAGTTTCTATTAGACTCCTTCATTGATCTTAATATTATGACAATAGTTCCTAAAATCTAGTTTGGGCAATATCAATGTTGTCCTGAACCTATCTAGCCCCTCCCATATCACCGGTAATGGGTATCAGTCTCATTTTCTTACTTCATTGAGTTATTGATAAACCACACATAGGCTAAATTGGCTGTCATTATTATTCACTAAGAGGATTGGATATCCTCCAATTGTATAAGATCACAATACATTCTCCGATTTTGTTGACACAAAGATATTCCCTCTGTTCTTATACCTCTTTTTCCTACTATAGGTATGACCTTCTTGCTTGGAATGATTCTCCTTTCCTTTGGTTAATATCCAAATCAATCTTAGGTCGATGCTGTAGTAACAGTCTTTTTTCCTATTCCTTAAACCCGTCCTGTTACTGATGATATTCCCTAGTAGAATATTACTTGTATTCTATTTTTCTTGTCCTTTCTTTAGCTTGATGACTAGTACGGATCTGATTTTGATGATCTCAATCCTGTTATGCTTGCTTGCATTATAACCTGATTTAAGGATTCTTCCAACTCAGGCTTGCAGGTAAAACTTCACCAGGCATTAGGTGGAGAGCTCATTATTCTCCATTGTTTGGCATTGGTCCTTGCTTCTGCGTCCGACTTCTCTTTTCTTAGTTGAAGCCAGTTGCTCCACTTCCGCATATTGTCCTATAACTAGCCTCTTACATATAAGCTACACTATTCTGCTTACCAGCTCAACCATATTTTAGTCTTCTCCATAGTTTTCCAAAACCTTCTTAGTTGCACGAGTGTAAACTGAGTTGATTACGCACACAGGGACACTAATCTGATATTTAACGAGCAACCTGCTGCGTATAGCAATTAGTGTATCGGTGCCTCCAGGTAGTTCAATAGCCATCCCACACTTACCTAGCGTCTGGGCTTTTGTTGGTATCGTGACTTTCTCGCTCACTTACAGGTTATCACCAGCTTCATTTCATAATCTTTTAGAATCTATCATTGCCATCTCGTATAATTGTTGTATTTGAAGGTTCTAGATAACCTAGGCCTGGATCGTAGAAAATTATGGTCTCAAATTAACTCTAAGCCTTCTAACCTGGGCACCAGGTCCACTTCTGGGGAGCTTGTAAGGTAATCCATATTACACCACTTGCTCAGGTAGATAATCTCTTTCCTTTTCGAATCAATTTTTGTGCTATGTTGTCACTTATATGGCAATTTGAGTACTAGCTCCAGGTTGGGGAAATCTGGTATTTCAAAGGTCGTCACTTCCCTGTGACTGGCAATGTCCAAGGGTACTTACACTAAAAAGGGTCGCAGTCCCATAGTCCTTACCTTCCTATCTGCTAGGTGGATTTCCCTTGTGTTTGGTTCTTTGTGATATTTGTATTTTATGTCTTTAACTCTAATTGTAGTCAATAAAGTTTTCAGTCGCTCCACATGCAATTATCTCGTTGATGATAACACTCTTGTCCTTGCCAGCTTAGCTAATTAGGAGGATGGGATGGTCCTATTGTATCCATTATTATCGTATTTGCAAGGACGGCGGAGATGATTTCGATTCCGTTGGCTCTGGATGTCTTGTTCCCCTGAATACCTATTATTAGGAACTTAGTACATTTCTCTACACTTTACTCACCTTTGTAGGTTTCATTTCTTTTAGGTTTGTGAGGATTTCCTGCGATTGCTGTTTGTCTTACAGTTGAACTGACAAGTATAGTCATTCTCTGCTGGTAATTTACAGGAGTAGCCTAGCTTTCCACAGCCTAGACTTAGGTTGCTGTTCATTCCTTGCACAAACTCAGAAATGGATAGGTTGAGTCTTGGATGCCTCATTGATGTGTCCAAATGTATTAGATGCCCCTAGTTTTCTGAAGAGTTGTTGATTCCTGGTGCCATTGTCCTTTCTTGAGGGGTGTTGATTCCTAAACCTGACCTTTGTAAATCCTTATATGGGTTTTATTATATTAATCTAGTTTTCTTTTTTTTATAGCCCAGTTGGCTATTCCAGATATATTGTTGGTCATTATATAGTCTGGGGCCATGCGTCTTGCAAAGTCTGATTAATTCTCCTAAAGAATTGTTATTCTAAAGTACTATTGTCCTCATTGGTTGGGGTAGAAGTAAGGTGAAAGGAATTCTAGTACTCGGTAACTGGTGGATTACCTTGTCACATGCTGGCCAGTTTTAATCCGGGAGGATTTGCTCTGTCCATGAAAACTTATTGGTCTTTAAGGGTTGTGGTGAACTACTTGTAGGTAGTCCACATTTCTGTTTTTCATCTGTCCACATATGGTATTCACCAATTTGTAGTTGTGTCACGAAGTGGGATTTTGAGATATTCACTCCATTTTGTATGACAGGTCTAGTTGATTGCTATAAATTCTAAATGTCATTGTACTATAAATTTGAGTAACTAGGTCCTTATTCGCTGAAAGGTGGGGGGGAGTTGCACCCATATTGGGTTGTGGAATAGTTTCTTCAAACTATTGATCCGGGTCCAGAATGCCTGGAATTGTTCAATTGTCAACCCAGCTCATTCCGTTCTAGCCAATTAGTCTAGCGCTGCTGGCCCTGGGGTGGATATTCTTTCGGTAATTGGCATTCTAGTTCCTAGGATCCTTTTAGAGAGGCTGGGTCTGGAATGACCAAGCTTACAGGTCTTTGGTTCTGGCATCTCTATAGGATTATGCTGAGTGAGTCTGCATACGCTGAACCAAGGTTTGAATTATCGCTTCCGCCGATTCTGAGATCGAAGTAGACAATTGAGGGTTTCATCGGCTTTTAGTTGGGTGTTGGTTAGGAGAGATAACTAAATGTTTCGTTACTCCGTGCTTAGCTGACTGGCACCTGGTAACTATTAAATTATCTGTATTGGCACAATCTTATAGTATATGGATGAAAATAAAACACAGTAATAAGAGTATTCTATGTGCACACTTGTGCGAGGAGCATTGTACTATGAAGGTATATTGGTAGTTGTTCTTGTCCTTAATCAAATAAATAAAGTAGGCGGTAAACAGCAATTTATACAGGTGCGTATCCTCCTTGTACTTAGTAACAAAAATAGTAGAAACATTGTAAGAAACATATGTGCAAACATGTTTGACTCTGAAATCTACACTGGAAGTCCCAAAAATATGTGTAATCTAAAGTGCTGTACGCCAAATAAATGGTGAGATATCCCCTAATACAGGACTGGTTAAAGGTCACTAGACATGTAAATATAAACGTGAAATTCCGCATATAACATAAGAAATATACGCATTAATCAGCAAACATTATCTGGAATATAACTGCGAATATGATATACCCTAGCTGTAGTAATGTCCTTTGTTTCCATGAGTAAACTAGAAATAACCAAGCAAAGACATAAAGAATATTATGTAGGAAATATACATATCAAACGAAATCAAGAATTTCAACACTTCCCCTCATTATCTAAAGCCCAACAATCTCATCATCTGTCCTGGTGCCGATTTGGCAAGTACCTTGGTACAAATGTCTGCAAAGTTTTCTGATAACGCAACCTTTAGGACTATGAAACAACTGTTATTGATCTCTTCTCGTAATTGAGGAAATGGATATTGATATGTAGGATTTGTTCATTAAGTTGATGGTTGGTAGCCAGAAAGTTAGCACTGATATTGTCAGCATGAAAAGCGAGTAGTGTAGAGGGCCGGATGTCACGGAGACTTTGGGTGTATAATTGGATTTGCCATGCTGCTAGGACATAGTTAAATATTCGGCTTCCATAGTAGATGTTACAAGCGAGGCTTGCTTCTTGGACTGCCAGGATATAGAGGAATTGTTAGAAAGAATAACATAGACTAAGAAAGAGCGGCGGGTATCAATACAAGCTCCATAGTCCGCATCCACATAGGTATTCAAGGTGATTGTAGTTGTACAAGGGTAGAAGAGTCGACTGTCTTTTGCACCGTGAATGTACCGAAGTACATATTTAATGGCTTTTTGGGGATTTTGGTCAGGCTGGAAGGAAATTGTTAGAAAAACGATATTGCATATGCTAGATCTGGCCTGGTGCCAGTTGTCACGTATATAAGTCAATATATTACCGATTAGGATATGGATATATCTGGTATTTATTCGTCTACAGTCACTTTCCGTAGTTGAATACCTTTGGGTAAGGGTGTAGAGACTGGCCATGAGTTTTCCATACAATATCACTGGATGACTGACTTGTTGTATCATTGCTGCTAAAGATGTATCCTGTTTGTTCTATAGAGATGTGTAGGCCAATTAGGAATGTAGCTTCCCCTAAGTCCTGGATCTCATATGCCGTTTTCAGGTATTCTGGGAGAGAAGTGGCGTTAGGGGTATTGGCCGAGTATATTGCGATGTCGTCAACGTAAACCAATAGGTCTATAGCGTGTTTGCATAGTGAAACATGCATGGGTCAAGGGCGGATATCTCTAAACCTTTGGATATTAAGTTTCTAACTAGGAGAGCGTACAATTTTAGAATTATCTGTATTAGCACAATCTTATAGCATGACTACCAAAATACAACACTGTATTAAGAGTTTACTATGTGCACACTTGTGTGAGGAGTATTGTAGTATGAAGGTAGATTAGTAGTAGTTCTTGGCCTTAATTAACTAAAACAAAGTAGACGGCAACTAGCTATTTATACAGGTGCCTATCCTCCTTGTACTCAGTAACAAAAATAGAGAAAACATTGTAAGAAACATAAGTACAAACATGTTTGACCCTAAAAAACTACCCAGGAAATCCCACCCAAAATGCATAATCTGAAGTGGTGTGCATGAACTACATGGAAAGATAACATATGATGCATGACCGGTAAAAGGTCACTATACATGAAAAGATAAACAAGAAATCCCGCACATAAGATAAGAAATATATACCTTAATTCTCAAACACTATTATGAAATATAACCTATAATATGATATACCCTAGCTATAGTAAAGTCCGTAGTTTTCCTGAGTAAACCAGAAATTACCAAGCAGAGACATAAACAATATTACTGTATAAAATTTATATATGAAACGAATTGAGGAATTTGATCAAACCATTTGTTTGCATATTGCTTAAGTCGATTGAGATATCGTAAAATTCAGCATGCTTTGTATACATTACTAAACTCTGGTAACAGTCGCATGTAGACTTCTTCTTTCAACTCACTATAATGGAATGCAAATTTGACCAAGAATTACCATATTCGCCATTTCCTTTTTGGACATATGGCTTAAAGGCCGCCGATTGATTCATATCGCATGACTGGAGCAAAAGTATCTTTAATATCAAAACCTGATACTTGTGAAAACCGTTTGGCAACAGGCCTTGCACGGTACTGTTCTATGGTACTATCAGCATTTCACTTATTCCTAAAGACCCTGTTTGTGTCGATCATCCTGCGTCCTGTAGCTTTACCTACTTCATCTTAACTACTACTTTTATCAGGTACCTTTATTTCCTTGTCTATTGTGTGAGTCCATTGTTCCTCTAGCGAGCCTTACACTGCTTGGGTATAGGTTTTAAAATCCTCATCCCATGGTAGAGTGACATTTCCACCAAAGTATTGTGTTTGGCGAATGTTTCTGCCAGATCTGATCGGTATCTCAGGATGATTTTCCCCATGTGCTCCCTGTACAGCAGGTTCCGTTGTTTCTTCAGGAGTTTAGGGACAGTCATAATCTTAAAGATGTTATGGCTGTCATAGTGGATGTCCTTCAATGGTTGATTTTTCATTTGATTCCTGTGGTAGAGGTTTATCCGTTGGTGGTACTCTTTTGTAGGAAGGTGGGTAAGACTGTAGCAGATGACTCTGATGAGGGTGCAGATTCTTTGGGATCAAGCGGGAGTATAGCCTTGGTTGTTATGTGGAACTGACGCGTTTTTGACATCTTGTGCAATAATGGTATATATATATCGTATATCTTGCTTGAGGAAGTATATTCAACAAGGTATCCTTCTTTGACCCACGGCTTTAACTTTGATCCTGGTTTTCTGGTCTCCACAGGTATATGGACTAAGGATTTGGTCCTGAACGGGCATAGGTAATTTACTACTGGCTTCTTGTTGTTGTAGAGATATACAACTGGCGTTAATTTTCCTATGAATCAGTTAGGGATGATGTTCCGGAGGTATACAGCTGCATTAACTGCTTTGTGCCATCAACGAGGTGTAAGACCTGCTATCATTGAGCTTGTAGTTTTGATAATAGTCTTATTGTACTGTTCGGCAACGCTAACAGATTCCCGAGAGTAAGCAGGTATTTTGTCATATATGATACCCAGTTTTTCAAACATGGGTGTAATATATTTTTTGGTATATGGCCCGCCATTATCGGTCCTGAATGGCATAATAGTACCATTGTCCTATGTGTTTCTTTCTTAGATCAACTAGTGGAATACTTTAACGGTATCAAATTGGTTTTAAGAGGATAAATCCAGGTGTACTGTGTAAAATCATCAATAAAGGTAATATAGTACCAAGAGTTTGTGAAAGAAGGGGTGGAGAATTTTCCACCAAGATCAGAGTAGAAAAAATCATAGTGATAATCACATCTTTTGCCAATAGGTTCGGGTTTGCATTTTGATGATTTAGACCTAATGCAGGTTTCATACTGCCAGTCTTTCTGAACTTAGGCAATAGTTGGATTGTCTAAGTGGTGGGTATTTTTGAGCTAGGATGGTGAAGGATGTCTTAAAGCTTCAGGCCACTGTTGGTAAGTCATCCTATTCTCCACTAGTTTCTCTTCTTGCACAATATAATCATGACCGTCAAGCCTTCCCAATATTACTTCTCTTTTATTCTCCCTCCATACAAACATATATGCCCTTCTACTACGCAAAGAAAAAGAGTTCCTCAAGAAAACAACCGTGCAGCATGACAACTAGTTACTTTAACCTAACTTCAGAACCCAGAGAACAGTTTTAAGGAATACTGGGGCTACATAACCTTATGAAGTTTTGCCCATGAGGTTGACAGTTCCTCAGCTACAGGATTCTAGTACTGAATCATCGCTTAACTTAATAGTCCCTGTACTTGATTCAAAGTTTATAAGAAGGTCTGGGTTTTTTGTCATGTGTGAGCTTGCACCTGTATCGATTACCGCGTTGTGTGGGTAAGGAGTCTTTTTCGTAGATCGGAGGGATGAGGATAGACTGACCAGTGCAGATATTTCTTCTTTGCCAATCTTTGATGAAGTAACAGCTTTCTTTTCCTTATTCTGTTGGTTTTTGCCCTGAGGTTTATTACACTCATTCCATCCATGTCCTTCACCGCAAGCAGTAGGGTAATGTTTCATTTAATAGGTTCATCACTTCGATATGGCTGCAGGTCGCCAGAGAGGATCTCTTCCTTTTACTTATACATTAGCACTTTTATACGCTTTGTCTCCCGTAGGGCTTACCGAGGGTCTCATGCCAAAAGCCTCTTGTAGATATGGTCATAGGTAAGGTCCTGCTTGATATAGAGGTAGTTGATGATGTTAGTTATGGACTCGGAACGGGAGTAGAGAAGAACTACTACTGTGGCTTTGGGGGACTTGAATACCGATTTGAATACAACTGGTAAACCATGTCAGACATTGGCCGAGGAAGAGGAGCAGGGGTATTTCATTCGATTCCCAAGGATATCGAACTTGTTGATATGATCTGCAATATGTGCAGAGGTATTGTACTAGTTATCGAGGACAGCGTTCAGTTGTTCGCAGAAGTAGGTGGTGTTTTATATAGCAAATTTATCTTGGATTGCTTTGCATATCGTGGGGCGTGCTTTATGGGTGTCCAACAATATAAGCCATTGAGGGTCAATCGTTTCAAGGAAGTAGGTTGAGGCCCTTTGGTAGATATCGCCAAATTCATCCATCATTTCAGAGTTATTATTTCCACCTTCATCATCTTCTGCCTCAGGCAGAGTTTCATTTTCCGTTTCTATATCCCTGCAATTATATAAAATAAGGAGATTTCCAGGATATCTCACCAGGTCCGTTAGTTGTCAGTCCCAAAGAGCATTGGGATAGAGCTCAATTTGTAACTGGGTGCTCAACTAGGTTTGGTGTTGTTAGCATAAGATCTGTGGTTTGGTGTAGGAATATCTGGTGGAGGAGGAGAAGAAAACATAGTTTCTGCTGTCACGATTTCCGCGTGGTAAAGGCAAAGTGCCCTAGGTTGCTAAGTACTGGAACAATGCTTTGCGCCTGCAAGTAGTTGCATCTGCCAAATTGCACTTCCTGTAAGAGCTTGGATTGACTGAGGGAGGAAAATGTGGACTTTAGCGTGGAGTGCCAAGACTTTTCATTTCGCAAGCGATATTTTGTTTCAACTAAGGTTTCATTTCTAATGAAATGTTTCGTTGTTACACATGATTTTTTTATGTGAAAGAGGTTTGTTCCTTTTTGGAAGGGTTTGTGTAATGGTTAACTAGGATAGCTCGTGAATCTAAGTCGTATATCTAGCGATTAACCGTGCTTATAACCTATTAAAATTATGTTTATTGGCAAAATCCTATAGCTTAGTACAAAAATACAATACAGTAATAAGAGTATACTATTTGCACGCTTTGTGAGGAGTATTGTAGAATGAAGGTAGATTGGTAGTAGTTCTTGTCCTTCATCAACTAAATAAAGTAGGCAGCTGTCAGCTATATATACACTGTGTATCCTTCAGGTACTTAGTAACTAAAATAGGAAAAACTTTGTTTGAAACATAAGTGCAAACATGTTTGACCCTGAAAAACTATAAGGAAATTCCTAAAATATAGGTAATCTGTAGTGGTATGCGCGAAATAAGCAGAAGGATAACACCTGATACATGACAAGTAATAGGTCATTATAGATGGAAAGATAACCACGAAATTCCGCACTTAACCTAGGAAAAACTATGCCTTGATCCGCAAACATTATCATGAAAATATAAACGAGAATTTGATATACCCTAGCTGAAGTAAAGTCCTTAGTTTCCCTCAATAAACTAGAAATAACCAAACAGTGATATAAAATATATTACCATAGGAAATATACATATGAAATGAAATGAAGAATTACAACATTAACTCGTCCTCTCCTGGCATCCTAAGTACAACTCAGCTGTCCTGAATATCGTTATTGCCAACAAGGTTGGTATTGTGGGATAGGACTAATCTCTAAACCACGTTAGAAGTACTAATAGTTGTTGGAAGAGATCAACCCTTGATCTTATACCGTTTCCTACCTTGTTAAAATAGTTGAACCCTATGGCTCCTATCACACAATGCCAATAGTGGGACTGGAAGGTAAAGGGGTAAAGTAATTGATTAGACAGGAGTTTAGATGGTTGTGTGAATAGTCCTAAGTACCAGCCAACTTTCAATATTATTCCTTTTTTATATGTGATATTTCCTTGTTAATATACAAGAACTCCTGTGCATCGTAAGATATCGGATAAACAAAACCTTAAATTCAATATGTATAAACAATCGAAAGAACACCTACAAAGCTCCAGAAAGTGCCTACCACAAGTAACGTCACTACATATGCTTAACCAAAGAATGAACAGTAAATAAACCAAAACTCAAACCCTCAAGTGGTAATTCTAAATGGAAGAATAATACCTTCCCAAGTACCACAAGTGAACCAAAGGTGAAGAAAACAATAGATTAAGGGCCTGAGGCGGAGAGGAAGACAAAAGGAGTGGGGCTGCAGAAGAGGCAGGGGAAGAGGTGAAGACCATTAGGTAAGGAGAGTAAGGACCAGGGGAAGGTGTGGGGGAAGGCAAGCCGTGCCAGTGTCATGGATAAAGCAGCCTAGAACAACAAGGATGGGGAGAGATGATCAATAGGGGGCCTAAGGTGCAATGTCACTTCTACCATAGAGGAGGCTTGACTGTTCCAAGAGCGTTGAGGGACAGTGGAGGAGAGTGTTGCTGAAAGTTACATCCTCCTCCCCACACCGAGGGTTGAGGGTTAATAGGCCAACCAAGTACCAGGATGGGTAGTCCACAAGGTCGGCCTTGTGAGAACACATTGAGTGTACACGTCCAGTAAAGAGGTTCTCGAGGCCCACGAAACAGTCAGGCCTCCAGGGCATGGGAAAATGATAGTGATCGGGTGGGGGTACTGTGGGAAGCCAGATTTCAAAGCGCAAATCATGGGCATTTCAATGGTGATGTGATAAGAGGAGGTAATGGCAGCAGCAGGTGGGAGAGGAGGAGGAAAGGAAAGAGCTTCACTGTTTATCACTGGGCCATAGGTGATGGAGCCCAGGAGTAGTAGCACTAGATACGCCAAGCATCAAGGATGAGGTATGTGCGTACTTGGGGGACGGTAGTGGCATTCCTGGAATTCAAAAAGATAACATTAGGCTGAAGGCGATTACCCAGCAGGGGGAAGGAATCAGGCCCGTGGAAGCATAACAGATAGTGGAAGTCAGAGGAGGGGGGGGGCACCAGCTATGCTAGTGGAGGGTAGGCAGCATGCCAGACACAGTGCAGCCAGACGGCGTCGATGCCTGGCCATGTAGGACACTAGTGTTAGACATGCTTCTGCCCAGATGATATGGATGTGGGTAGAAGGGAAGCAGTCGGTGACAAAATATTAAACAGAGCGCAAGATAATCAGCATGTGATCCATGAGGGAGCCAGAGGGAATCAACTAGCCAGCACCACAAAGGAGGATTCAGAGTAGCTGTGAAACCGCCAGCTTGTGGCACGGGTGTGGGCAGATCTCAGCCACTGGAATGGAAGGTAACTGAATCGTGGAGAGCGCACCCAAGGAGATAGAAAGACAACGTGAGAAGTGAATGTGAGTAGCGAGGAAACGTGTGAACCAGCAGCAAATCAAACCAACCTGTGACTGAGGGGATAACAGGAGAACATCAATAGCAAGAGGGGAAGTATCTAAAGTCCTACACTGAAGTTGAGTCCTCTGGTGCACAAGTTCAGTCTTAAGAACAGAAAAGGACATTGTGTGCCTGGTGGCCCTGCGCTTGAGCCATGCATAAAGGAGCTGGAGAGAACGAATATTGCTCATATATGAAGGAGAGTTAACAGTAATGGCAAAATCATCAACCTAGGAAAGAATAAGCCACCTACAGACTGAAAAATGTAAACAAGAAATATAAATATCAAACAAACAATGAGAGACAGGTGACCCTTGCGAGGTACTAACAGAAATGGTGCAAAAGGTTTGAAGCAAACACTGAAAGAAGATAGTGCAGGTACATCCAGTTAAGAAGGACATGACCCAGTCCACCAGAGAGTGGTTAACCCCGTTACTCTTAAGGGACACGGCCAGGTAATTAGCGACAAACTTGCCCAAACCCCCCATGATGTCCAGAAAGAGTTTAGATACTTGGAGGTGTAGGCGTTGAAAAGAGCATATAGTCTGAACTAAGGAGGCACAAGTGTCATTAGTGGAGGGACCAGAGTGAGAGCCAGGTTGAGTGGGACTCAGTAGCAGAACGGCACGTGCGATTGGCTGCAGGGGATAGGCAACACCCCTTTCCAAATTTTATACAAGGCAAGCTCGAGGACGATGATGTGAAAGGAAGAGTGGGAATGAGAAGAAGCCTTGCTAAGTTTAAGAAGGACAACCCTGTTTACCTTCTTCACGGACGTGGGATGAAAGACTAACAGTATGAGCATGCCAAGGAGGGTGGTGAGAATAAGTTTGTTGGTGGCGTGCACAATATTCCAGACAGAGTAATGGACAGATCCGGCCTGGGCACACAGGAGGAGGATGAGTGAGTAATGTTGGATGCCACTTGCGCAAGGATGAGGGGGGGGGCAGTTCCTATAAGCAGGAAGGATGCAGCAGAGAAAACAAGGGGCTCACTGGCAGATGAACTGGTGACAGTGAGAGTGACTCATATGCTCAAGGTATTGGACCCTGAAGGGAGTGGAATCACGTAGTACGTCAGCTGAGAGCTAGACTAATTGTAGTCCAAAGAGTAATGGGCCCGTTATTCAGGAGGAGCTCAGACCAGTTAGCTCTCTTAGCCGCCTTAGTTGCTTTAAAGTAGCCATGCTTGGAGAGGCCAGTAGTATCCAGAGCAGAAGGGAGGCAGTCAGGCCGTCTGGTTCCCCTAAATGCAGAGTGGAACTACTTGTATATTGTAGACAGAAGAGGAGACAACTAAGGCTTCACGTTGAGCAAGGGACAGGACACAGGGGTATACTGTAGAAGTAGAGAAAAAATACCTAAAGTGAGACGGTCGAACCAGATATTCAGGGACCAGGTAGTCGGCAGAGGGTGGGTTGGCAGGACCAGAAAAAGCTAGGTTTCTTCCTACATGGCGGGCCACTCAATAAAGGCCTAACGTATTTGACCTAGTGTTGGGACACTCACTAGTTATGGGACAGTTTTTAAAATCTGACTAGTGAAATTGAAATGTAAACAACTGATCTAGTTGGCAATTAAATAATTTAATACACAACTAAAATGTAGATAATGATCTCTAGTTTCAGTCTATGAAAAGATATTTCTTCTTTACTTTATTTCAACATTGGTTTTTGGCCTATAAATAGTGATATATATATAAAATTTGCAACAACGACATTGATGACAAAAATGATAAAGTGAAATAAGTAAATTTAGAAAAGTTTTATTATGAGGACGTTGCCAATGGTCTGTTTTCTAATACCCTAAGGCTGTGCAGGAGTTTCTTTCATATTTAATTAGAGTCGTTGATTTCAAGTCTCTGACCTTTCTGTACTCTTCTACTTACACTTTTCTCATACAAGATACGAAGCAACAAACCTCTTCAGGGACCTTTCAGAACACCATCTAATAGCCAATGCCTTCGCCTAAGGTAACGAAGGAGAAACATCTTAAAGATGCCTTGAAGGCCCATGCGGCTTATCCCAACCTTTAACTCTGCCAATTATCCCTCATGTTTGATATACCGAAATCTACACTACATAATCGAATCTCACGATATTCAACACCAGCAAAGGCAGCTCACGAATCACAGCAGCTTCTCTCCAAATATGAGGAGGAGGTATTGAGTGCATGGATTAAGAAGTGGGAGGACTATGGATTCCCAACTCGCAGCCGACATATCTATCAGATGGTTCAGAGTCTCCTCCGTTGACAGAATTCCAGTGATCAAGTTGGAAAGTATTGGCTCAGCCGCTTTTTGGGTCGTCATCCAGATTTGGATTCCAAAGTAGGGCGGTGTTTGGATAGAGAGAGAGCTCTGGCTACAGACCTGGATTCCTTCAAAATGCATCTTGATCACTTTTATCACATTTGATACAAGTTACATGTAAAGGATGATGACACTTGGAATACGGACTAAAAGGGATTTGCTATTGGATTAGGAGGAGCAGGTACCATGATTTGTCGTGACTCACGCTAGAATCCAAGCATCATCCAGGATGGCAGTTGCGATTGAATTACTGTCGGGGAAGCAATCTCAGGTGCAGCCAAAGTCTTGCATCCTCTGATTATCTTTAAGGCAAATGCCCATTTGGGGGACTCTACACGAATATCGAGATTGAAGAGAAGGAAGATGCTTTCTTAGCCACCTCTCCCAAAGGCTATACCAACACTGATATCACCTATTAGTGGTTTCAGGAAGTATTTGAACCACGAACCAGCCCTTTGAATGGTATCAACCAGCATTGTATTCTAGTCTTGGATGGTCATTCCACACATGTGGAGAACTATGAGTTCATCAAGTATGCCATCGACCACAACATTCACCTTCCTTGCCTTCCTTCCCATTCGACTCACATTCTCCAACACCTTGATGTTGGCATCTACAGTCCACTCTCAACCAATTACAAGCAGGAGCTTGTGGATCGTGTACGTCAGCAAGGCCCATATAGTACTATTAAGAAGGGAGACATTTTTCCCATGCTTCAGAGGGCAAGACAAAAGACTATTCTGCCAGAGACTATCAAGTCAGCCTGGCGTGCCTGTGGGCTGATCCCTTTTAACCGAAATCGAATACTAAGAGATCCTGTCTTGCAGGCAAATATGGTTCCGAAGACTCCTCTGGCTACCAGACGCCATGGTCTTCATCTATCGGCAGGTAGAGGTGTTGGAGCCCCTGAGCTTGATCGTATTGAACTCAGTAGTCAGCAAATAGAGGAAACTTCCACCAATAAAGCTCGCAAGGACCTCTTGACTCAATGTAATGTAGAAGCTCGCAGTATTTATGCTGCAAAGATTATTGCTGAAGAAGAGGTTGCAAAAGTACGACAATGGGCAAAACCAGCTAAAGCTGATAGAAGGCAACTAAATGGTGGACTTCTACTGAGCTCCAAGCACTTGGCTAAGCTATATCATAAGCATATGGAACTTGATAAGAAAAAGACCAAAGCTGCAGCTAAGCGTAAGGAGACTAGAGCTCTACGGAGGAGAAAGACACGTTCTAAGCCTAGTCAACGGAGAGCGGCACACCTGAACCATTATGAAGAGGCCATTACACTCAGCTCTGATGATGAGGACTCTGAGAGCAGCAGTGATGAAGAAATGGTCGAGAATCAATCATATCAAGCCACTCATAAAGTAAGTATTCCATTGGGTCAATTTCACTTTAGGCAAATCTAACGACTTGACTCCAACAGAACTCCAATCTTCCTGCTACCACTCGTCAATTGCGCCCCAGAACCACCTCTACCCATACCAGGAAGTAGAATAATTTTATAATTTTTTCTCATTTCAAAAACCTTGACCTTGTAAGTCAATCATGAGTTATCACTCTTGGTATATATTAACTCATAGATATAGCTCTATTAGTTCAATCAAGATAGTTTTGATGGAGGTTATTGGCATGGAGACTGGCTATTTGGATACCAATTTGTAGCTTATGTCATAGAATATTGTCTGGGTTACAACAGTTTTTCTATCAAGTAGTCACGAATCATTTATTGTCCAATAACTAGTGAGTGTCCCAATACTAGGTCAAATACGTTAGTTGGGGATTGGAGCTGGTGGGAATTCAGGCGGATAGGCAAAGGTAAACGAAATAGGTACATGGTCAGAAGCAGCTAAGGGAAGATGAGTATCCACATAGGCTAAATCTGGAGCAAGATTGGGAGAAATAAAAGCAAGAGTAATAACTCCTTAACGCGAAGAGCCTCCCAAGGAGAACAAGGTAATAACACCTAGGATGTTCTGGTGGGAGACGCTCAAGGTGGAGGCCTGGTCAGCCTTTGGTGACTAGGGTGATTACTAGGTGTGAAAGAATTTCTGGAGTGCGTTAGTGGCTGGCTGGAGAACATTGTGGTCCTCAAGTTTAACGATTGGAAAGTCGACGGAGGCAAAGAAAACTGATGGGGGCACACTGGGATGTGGGGAAGAAGGGGAAACCCCTGTGCAGTAGGAGTTAGGAATGCAAAAGTGGGGAAAGGAAAATCCAAAGCAGTAGAGGACTAACGAAAGTCCAAGCCAAGGAAATCTCGCCTGCAGCAAAGACTGGAAGACTAATACAGGATTTCAACAAAGTTGCTGAAAAATAAAAGTCAACCCTAGAGCAGACATACGACATGAAGGTTGGGTGAAAGGTGGTCAACCCTCAAAAGGTAGGAAGACGACCCCAATAAACAGGTGGGTCTTACAAAGGAACAACTGAAGCAGGACAAGATAACCTAGCGAAAAACTTAATCAAGGAGTGAAACATATCCCTGCTCCCAAGGGAGTTGTACTGAACAAAGGAGAGAAGGGAGGGTAGAGGAGAAGGGGTGAGGGTGGGTGGTCTTTGGATATTAAGTGGTAGACCCTGAACAATAGTGAGAGAAGGAGTTGGGGTGGAGGCCACTCTGCCTTCAAGGGAGACACCTAAGCGGTGAGAGGTACGAGGCGGGTGGCAGACCTCAATATGAAGGCCACAGCGAGTTGTTCGAGTTGTCCTACCAGTTAATTGAGTTTTGGGGTCAAAGTGATAGTCAAGGGAAGGGGAAGAATTAAGGACGGATGTGCTAGTGGGAGGTAGATAGTCAGGGAGACTACCCGGGCACCCTAATCAAAAGCGAGGTTCATGGTACCAGATGGGGAAGCGGAGTAGGTGTGGCCCCCATTTACTCAAGTAGGGCATGGAGGAGGGGCAGTGGGATAAGGGCTAATGCGGACTTTACCAGTGTGGTCCCCACCCCTGTTGGTACATGTAGCAGGAGAGGAGACATATCGGTTGAGGGCGGGCTACAGGATGCCATCTGTAACGGAATCCTACTATGTTTCTACTATTACTACTGACTTTATATTGGTTATTACTTGTTTGAGTGTATACCTGATAAGCGCAACTATTTGGATGTCCCTTCCTGCTTGGTTATTACTTACTAACTGGTTATTCTTTCCTTGTTTCGCTTATCACTACCCCTCCATTCTTCTACCCATTTGTGTATCGCCATCCTCCTGCTATACCTACTGGATTCCTATAATATTAGCGATCTCTTGTTCCGTCTTGTTTAGATTCCATTACTGATTTTGTTTGCTCCATCCTGTCACTTTTTTCACTCTGTTTTCGGAATATGGTTACCTTGTTATGCTGCCTCTGTTACCATGTTGTTGGACAGTATGTTTGCACTTTTGTTTAATTTTGATAGCTAGAATCTTATGTCTTAAAAGAGCTTGCAATCCCTTTAGGATTCGGACTCTCAAGCCTTACAGCACTATCATCTTTAATACTATAAGTTGAATGGTTATTCTATTAGTTCCATACCTTTTATATTGCCTATTAAAGACCTATCCATTGACACTTCTCCCCCTATGCTAAAGGTATCTTTAGGGTCGCTTTGGGAATTAGGAGATACTTGGGAGTAGGTTATACCAGCCTTTGGACAGGAAGGTTTGGGGCAGTGGTGTTCGGCTCTGGTGTTGTGTAGGAAGAACAAGGGGCATACGGGGTGATGAACATTGTAGCCAGGTATGACATCGACTAACTTCGAGCAGTTGAAGCATTGAGAGAAGCTTTTTGATGAGATGTCCCTTTCGGACGAGCAATTCAGGGAGAACAGCGGAATGGAGGGAACCAAGCGATCCACAGGTGAAGTGTTATCTGTGACGATCAGGGAGACAGAAAACTTGCCCATTGTAGAGACCTTGTCTAAGCTAAGCAATAGAGCCAAGAGGGTTGACACTCAAGTTGATTTCCTGATATGGGTGGAGAGGTTGGAGAAGAGGTTCTTGTTATCGTCAGGGAGGTAAATCAAGGGACTCTGTGAATGGCCCCTAATGTAGCATTCGGGGCAGAACGGAAAAGTAGCAAATGGTCATTCCTACAGGGAAGGACTGGTTCAGGCGGAGGGAGAGAGCCTCAAAGTACAGGGTATAGCAAAGCAGTGGGGACATAGTGGACACGGCCATAGAGGAATACAGTCTCACGGTCAATAACTGGACCAGTATAAGAGAGTGGGAGGGAATAGTTTGCTTGCTACAAGACCCAGTCAGCATGGTCCAGGAGGAGGCCAGCAAGGACAAGGGATTCTGCCTTGAGGCCAGTAGGTGATCATGTGGCATAGAACTGGTGAGAAGTGGCAGGAATAGGAGGAGCCACATTTTCCTTTAAAGTGGGAGGGATCGTTGTGGCTTGAGCAACTAGGGCTTCACAGGGGCTGGCAGACACTGCTGAACTCTTGCCTTTGCCTTTCTTCCCATCAGCCTTGCTGATCACTAATTGGTTGGTTCTAACAGCCAGCTTAACTTAAATCTGAGGACGGCTGAGGTTAAAAAGAGGGATGACGAGGGTGGAGTTATATGAGGAGAACGAGTGAACTGGGGCATGTACAATAAGCTACAGAGGAGGTGGTGCAGTTGCATAGAATCTGGGACTTTCATGAGGGCCACGCGGACCACGGGCTGCTGGGGTAACCAGAGGGGCAGATGTTAGTGGGATGTCAGGCGAATGGTGGCTGGCACTGTGTGACAGGTAATGAAGAGAGGAATAAAGGGAGGCAAGGTCCGTACAGAGGTTATCTACCCTTTACTAAGTTGAGGCAGGAACGGCTGCAGGCCAGTGCCAATTAGGGAAGGTGAGTTTATCCAGCATTTTGTTTTCAGCAACAAAGGCATGTACGGTGGAGCAGACAAGAGGCAGGGGAAAGGTTTCTGAGGGGGAGATGTTGTGCAAGTCTGCAGTGCAGAAAGGCAGGGACCAGTACTTCACAGGAGCTAATGGTTGAAAGGGTTTTGCGGAGGAAAGAGGAGATAAAACTGGAGTTGGCAGGGAGAGTGGGGTGAGGGTAATTCTCATGTGAGAGGGCATATAAGGATTTAACAGTAGGGGGACGAGATAGCATCAGGGCCTGCACATAAGGATACGTGGTCTAAGCTGGCGCAAGGTGGAGGGGTTCGTGGAGTTAGATGAGTAGAACCAGGTATTGAAAATGTAGGCGTAGGAAAATAAGTGAAGCGGAGCCTTCTAAATACAGGCTTTGTTTTAATTCATTTTTCATTTTTTTTGTATCATGTATTGCTTGTTAAGGTACAAGAACTGGCATGCATCGTTGTAATATGTGTACATGTTCCAGTACTTCTATTCCCACTCTCGTTAGCCTTTCCTTTGCCAGATTACATTCATTTGATTTGATTTCTTTTGTATTGGATTTCCCTACTGGAATCTCTAGATTCCGGCGCCCGGATTACTATATGCTTTGGAGGATTGGCAGGATTGGGCCCCAGGAGTTCCAAGGGAAGAAACAGGTCATGTATACTGGCAGTAGGATAGAGGCAGGGTTGTGGGAAAGCCCCTGGCTATGCAGGACTCCGGCAGGGCCACAGAATTCCGGTAGCTGTACACTCACCAGTAATGATAGTGGCTGCGGGTTTCCAGAGCCTCAGCTCTTGCAGGAAAGATTTCATGTATTTAAGAGTGGTCTCCTGGCTAGCAGGAGACATCAGACTTCAGACGGATGCCTAGACAGTGAATACACTTGGTTGAATGACGACCCTATTGTTCCCCTTCGCTCTATAAACAACTCTAATGTACTCCCCATGTCTTCGCCTCTCAGCAGGTCTCCCTTAGACACCAAAGCGATAGCAGGCTACATCTTAGGCTCAATTGTATAACCGTTCACATAGGCTAGCGCCTGCTTACTTTTTTTTTGCCTCAGCAGGTGATATCTGGTTCTCAGGATTGAGAACAGTGGGTAGGATTGATCACCCTTCCCTTTTCATGATAAATAGTTAGAAGCAGGAGCGGCAGGGAGAGACTCCCAGCTCAGGTGCTACATTCATCATTACAGATAGTAGAAGTCAGACCACTAGGTATGGAAGGATATCCTGACCTCCCAGCAGACTTGGGAATAACCCAGACACAGACCCAGAAGGAGACGGTGACGATACACCTATACCTAGAGAAAGTTTCCTATAACCAAGAGACCTTGATACAGACTCACAGGAGGAGCTTACAGCAGAACAAATCGTCCAAAGGGAAAGCCAGAGAGCAGAGACAGCTAAGGAATCGAGACCAAGAACCAGAACTATCTTGGAGACAGTCTTTGGAACCCTACCACACTCTGCAGTACCCGCAAGAAGCGAGACACCACCTGGCGTTTCCCAGACTCCCCAGGACCCTCTAGACCACTACCAGTACCTCAAGTAAAAGGGAAAGAACCAGAAACTCCCTGAGACCCGCGAGCACCTCCGCCAGCATCTAGGACGATTGCTGACACTCCAGACCAACCCAGGAAACCAAAGATCAAGCTTCCACAACCATCTGAATTCAGTGGAGAAGGTGAGGGTCTACAACCAGACAAACTCAAGTGCTGGTTTAGGGAGGTTAAGAAGTACTTATCCAAGTATGATGTCCTTGATAACACTGAGGATATAGTGGAATACTATGGTGCCTATACAGAAAAGCAAGCACATAGTGCCTACCTCAACTTCATGGATCAGTTTGAAGACAACCAATCCTCCCTCCAAGAATTCAAGAATCGATTTAAACAGCTCTTTGAAGTATCAACCAACACAGATGACCTATACCTCAAATGGCAGAAGATACAACAGTCCTGAGGAGGCAAGCCAGCGAGAATTTCCCAGATTACTGAAGAACTAGAAAACCTATTAGGAAAACTGCCTAGAGACTCAATATCAGACTATGCACAATGACAACGCTTTTTGGATGCCATGGATCCCAGGCTCAGAAGAAATATGGAACTACAGATATGAGATACCGATACCTGGAATCAAGTTGTCCAACTGGATGACAGATATGATGCAACAATGGTCAAAATAGGAGGCTAAGGAAATAGCGGCCACTCCTCCAGCACCTCCGGAAATAAGCCAAATAGACCTAAGAACTCTCCACAACAAACCAGCAACCAGCCAGCAGGAAAAGGCAAAGCTCCTGCAAGAAAATCGACTTCTCCCAAGCATAAGAAGCCAAGCAAGCAGGAAATGGATCGCCGCAAGAGAGAAGGAGCCTGTTACTACTGTGGCGAAGCAGGACATATGGCAAATGATTGTCCAAAGAAGGAAATCAAGTCCAATCATGGCACTGTCACCCAGGACACCCACGATAGCGATGAAGAGTCTACGAGGCAGAGAGCAATAACACAGAAGAGTTGGATGGGAGGAATACCATCATAACCTACAAGACTAGATTTGGCGCCCTCAACGAAGCGGCCAGGACATTCCAAGCCTTAGAATTCACAATGCTAGTCAACAAGAAAGCCGCCAGGGTCTTAGCAGACTCTGGAACCATTGGCGGTACCCTAATCATCAGTTGCTTTGTTACAAAAAAGAATATCCTTTATACCAATAAGAAGATGCCTAAAACGCTAAAAATGGCTGTAAAAGGATCCAGATCAAGCAGCAAACACACCTGCATCACGGATATCGAAATAGGAAGCATGAAGGTACCCAAGGTACAAATGAGCGTCACTCCAGTATAAGATTATGATATCCTACTCAGTATGGATGACCTCATACGCTTTGGAGCAGTCATAGACTGTCGGAAAAATACCCTCAACTTGCCTGTCTACAAAGTAAGAGTAAACTGCAATGGGAACAGCACCTAGCCTCGCTCAGAGATGGCTAAACAGGAGGATATACCAGATTTCCTCAAGATGTTCCTCCAGGTTTTTGTCACAGAAATACCTGAAACCCTACCACCATTGTGGCACTTTAACCACCAGATCATGATCAAGGACCCAGACCATTATGTTAAGATGCCAACCTTCAAGACACCTGAAAAAGGTCATCCCTAAATTCAAGGCATGGATAGAGTTCCAAATCAGGGCTGGAATACTCTAGAGATCACAGACTCCAGGAGGCGCCAGCATGTTAATTCAAGGGAAACCTGATGGCAGGATAAGACTATTAGTGGACCTTCGCTATAAGAATAAGAACACTAAGAAGGATGAAGCCCCAATCCCTCCTCTGCAGCTCATACTCAACACTGTGGGCAGAGCCAAATTCCGAAGCAAGATAGACCTCAGTGATACCTACTTTCAGACCAGGGTTGAGCCTGAGGATGAGAAGTATAATACTATCTAGACACTATTTGAAGGCTTCACCTGCAAAGTAATGCTGCAAGGAGACACAAATGCGCCAGGAACTTTCCTAGGAGTCATGGAAAATACACTGTCCGAAGAGGTAGGAGTCTATGTATGGGTATACATTGATGATATCCTTATATATAGCGATACACACCAAGACCATATCAGGCATATCAAAGATATTTGCAAAAAGCTGGAAAAAGCGCAACTCTATGCCAACCCAAAGAAGATTGTTTTCCTTGCAGAAAAACTTGATATACTAGGTCACCTTATTGATGATAAAGGCATTAACCCACCACCAGAGAAGATCAGAAGCTTTAAGGATTGGACAAGACCTCAGAACAGAAAGGAACTTCAGCGGTTTAGTCGGATAGTTAATTATATCTTCCAGTTCCTCCCACACATCGCCACTATTACTGCACCACTTACAGAGCTTACAGGCGATGCTGAATGGATATGGACAGACTTGCACGAAGCAGCCTTTCAAGCAGTGCAAAATGCGGTGAAAAATCATCAAGTTCTTAGACCTATTGAGTATACCAACCCATAACCAAACTGGTTATTCACCAATGCATCTCCTACCTGCAGTGATGCTTGGATAGGCCAAGGACCAACCAGAGATACAGCCAGACTGGCAGCATTCGATTCCAGGAAACCGTCAGCCTCTCAGAGTAACTACCCCACCCACCAACAGGAAGTGCTTGCAATACTTGAGGCTGTACAAGCTTTCGCCCACCTGTTATCCCACACAAAGTTCCCTATAATTACCGATCATGAGAAGTTTACCAAGCTAATGATACAGAAGAATCTCTCTGAGTGGCAGCATAGATGGATAATGCATCTTAGCAGTCTTGATTTTAAAATAGAATACTTGCCTAGAGTTTCGAACTTTCTGGCCGACTATGTATCTAGAGTTCATGAGACCAATTCTGGGCGTGAAGATATAATACTACAGGACCCCACCTCTGAAAAATCAGATCTCCAGAACCACAACTCCAATCATATTCAAACCAACTACACTTCTTCCACATCCTATAGCCTAGATTACGACAGTGAAATGGAACCCATTGAAGAAACAGTGCACTCTCCATCCCTCACTCCACTCAAATCTATCTACCGCTCATGCCCCAACTACCTAGCAAGGATAGAGATCGCAGCCAATGCAGTCACTCGCTCCCAAATCTCTAGAATAGCGCTAGCAGCAACGATAGCAGCATGCTGGCAGGGAACTCTTGCATAGACAAAGCTACCTTGAACCTTCACTAAACTAGAGAGGAACGAAGCCATTCAGAACTCTCATGGGCTGCCTACTATGATGACTAGTGTCTCACACACCGAGACAGCAAAGAAGCTAAGGGATATTTCCCCAAGGGCCCTAAAAAGTGAAAGCAAGCAAAGAAACCGAAAGCAATATAAGATAGTTCAATGGACAGTAGCCCCCCTCCATCAAACGATAGCTCTATGTCCATACCATCACCAGGAAACAAATACCTCTGACATGCAGATATGTTAACTCCAGCCTCCCCACCTCTGGCTTCACTAGCTTTGCCAGCTTTAGACCCCTCTATAGTGATCCTGAAGCTTTCTGGAATTCTAGGGAAACTGATATGGCCCAGACCTTCCTTGCTACTCTCCACTCAACCGTTATGGGAAAATTCCACCCAGCTATCATTGAAGCTCTCCAGAATGATCCTCTTTTCCGGCGAGTCCTGGGGACAACTGACTAGCAACACTATTCAATCCAGGATGGCCTCCTCATAGCAGACAATACCAACGGCTATTCTAACATCTATATCCCTATGGGACCCTTGGAAAGGGGAGTATCTCTGGGGGATTTCATCCTTAAAACAGTTCATGAAGGCCTAGGACATTTCTCAGCTCACAAGTCCTACCAGTACGCCGCTTGTTTCTTCTGGTGGCCTCTGAGGGGCCAAGACTTCATAGGAGATTGTCGCTCTTGTGATCAATGTCAGATTAACAAGGTGCCAACCACACTTCCGGTAGGTTCCTCTTTAGCCCTGCCAGCACCTGACGAAGCCTACCAATCGCTTGAGATCGATTTCACTGGCCCCTTCAATAAATCAAATAACCATACTACCATCATGGTTATTATCCATCACTTTACCTCCTTCACTCATCTTATACCACTTCAGGACTCTGCCACCACTGAAAAAGTATTCAGCAAGCTCCAGAAGATGATATTTGATGTTCATAGACATCCCCTAAGCATAGTACTGGACCAAGACTCCCACTTTACCTCTAAGTTCTGGTCTCAGATGATAAAGTCAATGGGAATCCAGGTCTGGATGGCAACTCAATACCACCACCAAACCAATAGCCAGGTAGAGTGCCGGATTCGCACACTTAAACAGATGATGAGTAACTTCATCAATAAAAGACCGAATAACAAGTCCAATGCCCTCCCAGCGATATCAGCAGCCATGAATGGCGCCCCCCATGAATCCTTAAGAATATCTCCATACCAAGCACACTATGGATACTCTAGGAAGCTCTTCAATCCTGTCCTCAGATCCGGTATCAAAGTACCAGCAGTGGACGAGATCTTGAATGCCCATGAAGCCACTAGGATGGAAGTTGATATGGCCAGAAAGCATGCCACATTCCGGCAAACTGTCCCAGCAGATAAAATGAGGAACCCCTATCGAAGACCAATCAACATTGGCACCAGAGTTCTTCTTCGAGGACGCCCTTACACCTCTGCCCCTGGACGATCCAAGAAGCTAGAGCCTCGCTGGTTTGCACCCATTAAGGTCCTATAGCATGACTCTAGTAGCGATAACTACAAATTGGAATTGCCTAAGAGAATGGAGTGCCAAAAGCCATACTATCACATGTCATGCCTCAGGAATACCAAGAGAATGATCCCAATAGATTTGCATTCAGGAGGATGGATAGGCTGGCCCCTAAACTCTTCAATAATGCAAAAGAATGGGAAGCAGAGGAGATACTGGATTTTCGCCTACAGAACAACAGAGTCGAGTTCCTGGTACACTGGAAAGGGTATGAAAGGACAGATGACTCTTGGGAACCTATCGAGAACCTGGAGAACTCAATAGAATTCATAGCGGAATTATGGAAAGAAAACCACAGCACAGAACCGATGCCTAAGATCACCTCAGACTATGTCAAGACTTCTTGGGAGCCTATAGAAGTCTCCACATTCCCTTGCCCCAAAACCATAGTAACCAACGATTTCGGGCAGCACTATAATGATGAAGAATACGATTCTGCAGGCTCAGATGTTAGCTACTTCAACACTGATGATGATAATATGATCTGGCCTTGGGAGAGCGGCGATAAGGCCTATGGCTTTAGGAGAAGATAGGTTTTGTTCAGATTTGGGAAATGTAATATGTGTACATGTTCTGATACTTCTATTCTCACTCTCGTTAGCCTTTCCTTTGTCAGATTACATTCATTTGATTTGATTTCTTTTGTATTTGATTTCCCTACCGGAATCTGTAGATTCCAGTGCCCTGATTACTATATGCTTTGGAGGATTGGCAGGATTGTGCCCCAGGAGTTCCTAGCGAAGGAACAAGTCATGTATACCTGCGCTAGGATAGAGGCAGTGTTGTGGGAAAGCCCCAGGCTTTCCGGCACTCCGGCAGGGCCACAGGATTCCGGTAGCTGTACACTCTCTGGTAATGATAGTGGCTGCGGTTTTTCAGAGCCTCAACTCTTGCAGGAAAGATTTCATGTATATAAGAGTGGTCTCCTGGCTAGCAGGAGACATCAGACTTCAGACAGATGCCTAAAAAGTGAATACATTTGGTTGAACGGTGACCCGATTGTTCCCCTTCGCTCTATAAACCACTCTACTGTACTCCCCTTGTCTTCGCCTCTTAGCAGGTCTCCCTTATACACTAAAGCGATACCTGGCTACCGGTTAAGCTCTATTGTTTAACCTTTAACACAGTCTAGCACCTGTTACAATCGTGATATATGGAGTAAAGAAAACCTTAAATCCAAAACGAATAAACACAGGAAAGAACACCTCCAAAAATCAGAAAAGTGCCCCGCACAAGACACACCACTACCCACATTTAACCAATGCAAGTAAATGAAACAAACTAAAACCCGAAAGAGCTAAGATGCAACTAAAAAGGGACAATACCCTATCCACAGTACTCCAGCTGAACCAAATTAAATGAAAAGCCTAGCTAAAGAGGGATGGGCGTAGAGGAAGACAAAAGAAGAAGGCCACGTAGGAGGCAGGGGAAGAGGGGGAAATCAAGTGGGAAGGGTAGCAGGCATGAGTGGGATGAAGCCAGAGTCGCTCTCGCGGACAAAGCAACAAAGGGCAATAACCTGAGACCGAGATGACCGAGGGGGACCTGAAGTCCAATATCGGTAACACTCAGTAGGAGGTGTCCCTGTTCAGATAGTCTAGAGGGAGAGTTCAAGATAGCATGGCTGAACGTCTCATCCTGGTCCCCAGAGTGGGGGCATAGGGTAGAGACCCCGGCTGAATACCAGGAGTGTGTGCTGCAAGATAGCTCCTGTGGGAGTTGATCTGGTGAACACGCCCGGCAATGAACTACCTAAGGCACATGAACGTATGGGGCGACAGGCCCTTTGGGAAACAGTATTATTTACAAGAGGGGGCTGTTGCCATCCAATCAGTAAAGAGCATATAAGGGGCCTTCCTATGTAGTGTGCAATAACCCAAAGTCATAGTGGTGGCTGGAGGTAGTGGAGGAAGAAAGGAAAGGACGTCTATTTTGATCAAGGGCACAATGGGAGAGCGAGTCAAGGAGTGGAAATGCCAGGTGAAACCAAAATTAATGGGATGGTGTGTGAGTACCGGCAGGGAAGGGGCTGGAGTATGCTAACATAGTTGCATAACGTTGGGCTGCGGGTGCTTGGAGATCTACAGGAAAGAATCTGCTGCACAGAAACTTAGAAGAGAGATAAGGTCTGTAAGGAGCCGAGGAGCAGTAGTGCTGGCACAGGGAGGAGAGCAAATTAATTGAAGGGTGGCCAACGCTGGGCGATGCCTGACCAAGCAACCAACTGATGGAAGACAAGCCACCGCTAAGGGCATCAGCTTTGTTGTACACCGTACGCAATTAGTAACCCTGCGCTGAATGAAGGGCAAGAACACTTCTATGAGGTCCAACAAGGAGCGAGTGGAACTAAAAGGTCCGCACAATAGTGAAAAATAGTGAGCAGAAATGACACTGCCAACCTGTAGTAATGGGAAGGGGAAAGGGCTACCCCTAGGGGGGAGCGACGTTTAACAGTAGAAAAGGCATCCTGGGATAGGGAGAGGCGTCGAGAACAGTGAGCATCAGTCGAGAGGGAGGGGGCAAACAAGTAGCCAAGCCAATAGACCTAGGACCGACGGGAAAAAAGTAAGTTATCAAAAAGCAAGAGGAGAAGTATCAAAATCCCCACACTGAAGCGTAGTCCTCCAGTGCATCAGCTCAGTCTTAGGGATAGTGAAGCAAACACTAGGTCAGGATACCCTGCACTACAGTGATGTGTAAATAAACTAGAGTGAGTCAACGTTCCTATGATAGGAAGAAATGGTAAAAGTAATGGTGAAATAATCAACATAGGAAAGAATAAACCACCTAGGGACTGAAAATTGCAAAGAAGATACTTAAATAACCAATAACCAAGGAGACAAGGGGGACCCTAGTGGGGTGCCTACAGAAACTAGGAAAAAGGTCCTCGGAAAACGCTGAAATAATAAGGAGCATGAGCTCCCAGTAAGATGTGTCTAGACCCAGGCCACAAGGTAGTGGTTGACCCTTTTGCGCTTGTGGGACAGGGCCAAAGAAGTAGAATCAAGGTTGTCAGAATCGCCCTTGTGGTCAAGAAAGCAGGTTGAGACCTGGAGCCGTTGGCGTTGAAAGGAGAGGATAGTCTGCCCCATGGTGGCACAGACGTCAAAGGAGGAAAAACCAGGGAGTTAGCCACACTGAATAGGACTTCGGAGACCAACAGTGCCAGAGATGGGGTTGAGGGATGATGTAATAAACCGTTCCATTAACTTGTACAGGGTCTGAAGGAGATCATTGATCAAGATAGAAGAGTAAGACTCATAGGAGGCCTTGCCAGGCATGTACAGGATAAACATATTCGCCTTTTGCACGAGCGTGGGTGGAAACCTAACTGCCGCAGTAGGACAAGCAGTCAAGTAAGGATGTGGGGGTTAGTTGCATATACCTTCTACCAGACTAAGAAGGGAATGGTGTTAGAGCAAGGTGCAGAGCAAAAAGACGAATGAGCGAACTCGGATGACACTTCCTCAGGGTGAGACGGGGCAGTCCCCAAGAGGACGAAGGATGGAGTGAAGAGAATGACGGGAACAGGGAGGGAAAATATAGTCTAGGAGGGCCTGGGACAGAGCTTGAGAGCTATCAGCCCTTGAGTGGGAGGGGAATCGTGCGCTAGGGCCAGCTTGAGCTAGCCTATTTGTATTCCATAAAGTGCGTGGGGTGGTGGCTAGGAGGAGTTGATTCAACTGTTGGTTCTTTGCAGCCTTGATAGCTTTGTAGTAACGTCTCTTGGAGAGACGTCCTACATCCTGGGTAGAAGGCAGGCAATCAGGCCACCTACCCATTCGGGAAGCAGAGTTGATCTCATTGTCCAAGGTAAATAGCAAGGGGGACCACTATAGTTTAGCATGAAGGGAGGAGTGGGACAACGCTGTGTGAAGGCGGAGGATTAATGAGACACGGGTGGAAGACCTGTCAAACTAAATACTCATGGAGCAGGACGTAAGGAGTCGGGTGGGAAGGGGATTGGAGAAAGGCTTGAGATGCTCCTCTAGGGCAGGCCACTCTGGCAAAACCCAAGTAGGAGATAGGGGTAGTAGAACCACTGCAGGGTGAGCGAACGTTAGGGAGGTGGGCACATAGTCAAGGCAAGTGGAAGGGAATGGGGAGTCCCAAAAGTGGAAATATATGGCCAGGCTAGGGTTGACAAAAGTTAAGCCAATACCACTGGGGCGTGGATAGCCCCCAACGGGGAAGCGGCAGAAGACATTATGTGTGTTCAGAAGTGAAAAGCCAAGGTCAGAGGCCATGTCGGCATAGGGTGAAGAGGTAGCTATTTCCAGGTGATAGAACTCCTTCCTTGGGTCAGCAGCAGGGAGAACAATTTTGAAATCCCCCAGAGTGAGGACAGGAAAGTCAACAGAGGCAAATATAACTGAGGGGGGCAATGTACGATGAGCAGAAGAAGGGGAAACCCATGAACTGTAAGACTTAGGAATGCGGAAACTTGGAAAGGAAAACCTAAGGGCTATTGAATATGAAAGAAATACAAGCACAGCATACCCCGCCTGTCAAAAAAGACAACAAGGATGATACAAGACTTCAAAAGGCAGGCAGAAATATAAATAGCAACCATAGGGGAGCCAGAGGAGAGTCAAGTATAGTGAAAGGAGGTAAACCCATGAAATGAAACTAGACGACCTAAATACACTGAAGGATCGTTAAGGCAGACCACGGAGGGGGTGAGGGACAGGCCCACAATGGAGTTAAAAGAGGAAAGAAATACATCCCTACTCCCAAGGATGTTGTGTTGAACAAAGGAAAGAAGTGAGTGCAAATAGGGTGGGGGGAGGCAGGACACGGGTAATCTATTAGCTGGAAGAGCCCAGACGACGCTGAGAGGACTGAGTGGGGAAGGGAGCCTCCAAGGGGGGTAGGCCACCCTGTCTTGAATAGACACGCTTAGACGGGAAAGATACACATGATGGAGGGGGCAGGTCGAGCTGGAGGCAAGTCTGGAGGGACATTTAGGTCCCATCATGCTGTGCGTTCTCTGGGTCAAAGGGGGGGTTAAGGGATAGAGTAGCTGGTGAAGCAGTGGTTCCAATTGGAGCAGTGGCTGTTAGGGGCCCCAAGGGGACACAATCATCTGCTGCAAGGGCCATGGAATCAAGAGGGAGAGGGGACTGTGGGCTTAATGTAAAGGCAAGGGCTGAGTGTAGTGGTGGAGCAGGGCGGTCACGGCAATCACGGTGCCTGGCAGAGTGATCCCTACCACAGTTTGGACACCTGGAAGGAGTGGAGACGTAGCTGTTATGGAAGGGATTAAGATTGCCTCCCTTGACGCAGGAGGGGTTTTGAGAGCAGTGATCTACTCTAATGTGGTTTAGAGTGCACAAGGGGCAGACTGGGTGATCCACTTTGCACCAGGGACCAACATGGCCAAACTTTCAGCAGTTGAAACAATGACTGAAGGGGTTGGACAAGAAGGCCAGCCCAGACCTACAATTCAGGGAGAAGAAGGAAATAGAGTGGACCAAGAGGTCAAGATCGGTGCAGTCAACTGTGACGATCAGGGATGTAAATAACTTGTCAATCCTGGATTACTTATAAAGTTTTAGTTACGAAGCAGAGAGAATGAAACACCAGACAAGTTTCTTATAGAGGTGGAAAGGCGCATGATAAGGTCGTCATCATCGTCAGGGTTGTAGGCAAAAGGGATCAAATGAATAGCCACCTATATGGCATTAGGTGCGGGTCAAAAGGCGAGTCATGAGTCTTCCGCAACTTGGAAAGCCTGGTTGAGGCGTAGAGAGAGTTCATCAAGGTATATGCCATACAAAAGGGCAGGTCAAGACAGGGCAGGGCCAAGGAGAGAAACTGTACCACGAGCATTAACTGTAGCAGTAAGGGAGTTAGATAAGTAACAGTTAACCTCATTCAATACTGTGGTGGCGAGGTCAGGCAGCAGGCCAACTATAGTTACGGTAACAGCTCTGAAATACTGTGAGGAGCGAGGGGTATAAAAACGGTGTGAAGAGGCAGGCAGAGGAGGTGGAATCTTTGCTTAACAACTAGGGTGGGAGAGGGACTCTGGGTAACCTGAGCAGTAGAGGGACCTGCGGAGGCAGCAGTACCCTGGCCTTTCCCTTTCTTCCCTCCAGCCCTGCTGACGACAACCTAGAGGGTGCCAACCGCAATTTTATAAGAAAACTGGGGATGGGAGTGGTCAAAACTATAGATGACTATGGGGGTTGGAGGAGGAGGAAGGAAAACAGGTGGAGGAGGCAGGCCAGGCGCCTAAGTGGGGGGAGGAGGACGGAATGCAGGGCAACCAGGAGGACTGGAAGGCTAACGCCCCAGTGATCCAGTGAGAGGAACAGGAGGTATGGGAAGGGCAGGCTGTGGATGAGTAACCCTATATAAGAAGTTACGCAACGAGGAGTGAAGAGAAGCCATATCAGAGCATAGGGTGTCCACACCCTGTTCAGTAGGTGGAGACAGTGGAGGGCGATCGCGAACCAGTGTAGTCAACTCATCCCACCTATCATTGACTGATACAAGTTCTTGCAGGACTGAACTCAGGAGGGGCAGGAAGAAAGTTATCCCTGTAGCAAAGTCGTAGATGTCATTTGTTGAAATCTGCGGGACCTGGCCCACATGCCAACTGATTGCAGAGAGGGTCTCATGGACTAAGGAAGAAACAAATACTTAGTTAAGGAGTATTTAGGGTGAGAAGTGTCTGCAGGTGATAGGGCATGCAAGGACTGCACCAAGGAAGGGCCAAAGGGGTGGATGGTCACAGCCTTGTGACGCGAAGCCAAAGTGAGGGCAGGAATGTGGGGTTAGTGAAGTAAAAACTATTAACGGATTGTTGAAAATGTAGGGGCAGGAAAATAGGGCAAGCAGAACGTGTTCTAACTACAGGCCACCACGTGATCCTTATATAGGCACTCTCCCCTCAACCCTAACTCTTTTGACTCCTGCATATGAATAACATGCCCTGTATGGCTTATAGTGTGTCCTACTATCAAATCAATCAGCTGACTCCTATAAGTCCACTGCACATCGTCCTATACCAATCATAACTAGTATACTAGGTCCTGGGCCCTAAAGTGGTTACATCTGCAAAACTCATCACTTATAAGTTGACTCATGTACGAAACTCATATCCTTATGTTTCTCACATCTGTGATTCATGTACACAATCAATCAATTACAAAATAAATGATTGCACCAAGTGTCGACTATATGAAACTATGTAACTACCAATGAGTCTTAGGGAGAAATTCCAGAAAGACTTAAGATTCCAAAGTAGGAGTCAGGTAAACTCCTTGGCATATAATCACATTCATGACAGCGAGTCTCGTGTGGTGTGCCTTATACTCTAGACCTGCAGAACATCCTTGCACCTTACATGTTACTGGGTTTTAGCAATTAATTGGTTATATTAGGAAGCACCTCTCTGAGACAAAGGCTAAGAGACTAAAATTGTAACTTTTAAAATCAAAGTAGAATATTAAGATCAGTATTAAACAAAGTGTATTTATTATCCAAATGACTGTGTAAAGTCTGATATCTTCTCCTTGCCTGCAGACTTGTAACGCCTCCGAATGTCTATCACGTACCAAGTGGAATGCGTCACAGTACGGTATAATGACAGTAACTTAGATCCCAAAAAGTCAGGACTTCAACTGAGTAATAATACTGGAGATCTAGACAAGTTGTACACCATTTGTCAATTGCTATATCGCCAGCCTTGGTAAGTCCTAGACTTTCTTGCTATGGTTTCGTGCGAACTGCAAAGAAGTAACTGCTCAACCAAGTATATTGCAAACTCTCTCTACCGAAGTCAGCCCTTTCTATACTCCATTGGGGCAGTCTTAAATATAGGATCTCGCTTTTTCAAAGCTTTCCATATCCTTTCATTTCATTTCCAATCAACGCATATAAACAAGCTCCCTTTGTAAAGTCCTTCAATAAAACACAGCCCTAATGTACCTAAATGGTAGAAAAAACAATTTATTTATAATCCCTATACATAAAACCAAATATAAAACATATCGTCTAACAGCCAGATCCATGAAACTTAACATAAAACAGACCCAGTATCAAACAATACTTGAAACCAATCATTTTAAAAACTAACCCTTTCCAAGAGCTGGTAGTGTCCGTTATCCTTGTCAGCCTTAACAATTGTAATCAATACCACTTATACCATGGAAATAAACCTACTGTTTCCAAAAATAAAATCCAAAAAACAATTTCCCTATTCTGCAAAATCAAAAGCAAGTTTTGATAACCTTGCCACCATCTGAGATCCCAGAGTCGTCATAGTCGTTCTCCAAGTAGGGTTTCCAAAATCCATTGTCCACTTTACCTTTATCAGCAAACTCTCCATATAGTGGTGTCTTAAGTGTATATCCAATCTCAATGGTTCTTAGTGTTCTCCAATATCCTAACAGGCTCCTACTTGTTCCACAATCCGCATAACCTTTTCACTTAAACTGTAATTGGACTCATCCATAGTGCTAGCGGTGATCCAACACTGGTTCCTTTACCCATTCCGGGCCCTCTTTAAGGAGAATTGGCACTAGTTTCGCATAACACCTGTCTCAGGAAATATTATCTTTGTTTTCCATGAACCTCTTTACTCTAAAGCAATGAAATCAGCCTTCCTTGCGTCGGTAGATCTCTGCATCCATCTTGTCCATGTAGTGCTATGTATATGAGTCATATTCCAAAACCTGAAAAATTCCTTGCCAGCTGGGTTCCTGCTTCTTGCTTTTACCATATTTTGTACCAAAAATGTCTCCCCAGACTACCATTTGTTCCCCTGCATCAAAATGGATTGTGGGTGGTTCTTCTGCCTGCGGCGATCATGTTTCTCCTATATTGTGCCATCTTGAAAGATTGATAGGCCTCATTTCGCAATTCCTTGTGTCTGTGGAGGCTGATATCGGAGGCAAGCACCTGGGTATTTCTGACTATGATAGTAGACAGCATATTGTAATCTTGTCCTTACACCGGTTTGTATGGTGAGATGTTCTGGAGATCAGAATGTCCTGCATTCTCATAGACTGCTACCACATGAAGTGCAATGTACCAGTTGTTCTGAGACTTGTTCACAACATTCCTTAAGGCGGTCTTAAGATCTGTAATCTCTCTCTCAATCTGGCCATTGGTCTCATAGTCACCAGGTACTGCATTGATGTGCTTAAATCCCCAAGACTTCATACTTTGCTGCCAGAATTGTGAGGTAAAATATGGATCACCATGGCTGACTATCAAAGAGGGTACCTCTTGTATTGTGAAGATATAATAAGGGAGAAGGTTGAGGGTCTCCTTCACTGGACTGTTTGAATGCGAAGGAATAAACCAACTGAACCCAACTGCCCTATCGACTACTAGCAGAAATGAGTCGTACTTGTTGTCTCAAGACGTGTGAAAATAGTCCTGCAGAGTCGATAGTGTAGGACATGAATATCTTGTAGAGTACTGGCTTAGACTGTACTTCTCCTTCAGGTAGCTAGTTGCGTTGAATATCCCCTTGGCATAGATCGCATTACCGAATATAGTCTCCAAAATCCGTCCTCACCTCCGGCTGGAATATCTATTTTGTAGCATATTGTATTTTCCTATCTGCACTGTGATTTACTTTTTTGTGAATCTCATCAATAACCATCTCCCTAATCGTTATCCCATTCACTGTATGTCTCTTTGATATGTATGTTCAATCTCGACCTCCCCTGGTCGTTGCATAAATGTGTCCATTGCCAATCCTCTAGAAGGATAGCGAGCCACCTATCCCAGTGTTGCCAGTGTCAAAAGCCTGTTTGTATGGGTCATCGTTCCTTTAGGCCTCCAGTATCTCTCTTCTCCATTGGCTACTTATTTATGCCTCCACTACTGTGATCTGCAGTTCATACTGTGCTCACTCCAGTTGTTGTTCTTCGTCCTCCTCATCCTCGAAGAACTCGTATAGGGTACGCTTGTGGTCAGGTAGGGTAGATGGCTCAATGACATGTATAAGCCTTGCTTGGCCGAGTACAGCATTGAAGTAGAGGGGCTGCTTAGGCTGCGTGGTCCGCCTGTGGTAAGGATACTGCAGGTGTTGGTATTCAGAACTAATATCGCCTAGTTACTCATTCAAATGTCCTCTGAGTGCATCCAGGTCCAGTAGAGGCCGTGGGAGTAGGTAGATGCCGTTCCATTCTTAATAGGTAGAGTATAGTTCTGGTACATCTATATTTTGTCTGAGCTTCTCGTCCTCATGGATGGTACACTGCCGATCTATGCATGCACTCCAGTTCATGGCCACATAGTTTGACTCATAATCGTTGATCCCTAGGCTGACTCTGTCTCCCCAATCCTCTCCTGCCCTGATAGAACAATCATAGCTATCAGATGTAAGTGATTCTTCAATAGGAAATTGTTCAAAGCGCGACATATTTGTGGAGTTAACATGTATGTTGTAAGAGTTTGAATCTTTTTCGTGGGTAGGGTCTTTAGCGTACTTTGGGTCAGGATCAAATTGCTCATAGACACGGGAAAGAGTGTCAGCTAAATAGTTTCCCTTCCCAGGACTATAACATATCATTTCCTTATATTTTCCCAAATCACTTCGCTACCTCGGCTCGTTGCATGAGCGTGTTGTTGGCTGTCTTTAGGTACAATATTGGTTGTTGCTCGGTTCTGATCCTAAATTCATATCCTGCAAGAATATGATCCTAGGAGGTTAAGGCATCCATAATTGCAAGTGCTTCCTTGTTGTTAGTTCCTTAATTGATTTGTTTGTGGATGAACTTCATGCTGTGCAATGCTGCATGCATCGCAGTTTGAGATATATCTCGTTATCCTCCTCACGGTCCTACCCATAAGTCAGAGACATCTGTGATGAACCATATCTTTTGTCCTAAAGTGTAGTGGATTGCTCTGATGACCTTGTTCTGTTTGGCGATCTCCTTCACACTCTCGATGCATTGATCATTTGTTTGTATCCAGACAAACTCCTCATATCAGATAAGATCCATCAAGGCTGATGTGATAGTGGCGATATGTGCTAGGAATTGGCTAATGTAGTTTACCAATCCTTGAAATTCCTGGAGTTGATTTTTATTCCTCTGTATTTCTCACTCCACAATCCTCCATTTCTTCTCAGGGGATGCTGTAAGCCCCTTGTTATCGTTGATATAGCCTAATATTGGTAACTCTTTAGCAAAGAAGTCTGACGTCTTTCTACACGCAAAAAGAACTCTGCTTTTTCCAACCTCTCACAGCAATCTTTAATGTGTTTCAAGTGGTCAGACTATATATACGAGAATATCAGTATATCCTCCCTATACACCAAGGCAAATACTCCTAGTCAGTCTGCAAGTATTACTGACATGATTCTCAGGAAGGTTACTGGTGTATTCATGTTTCCTTGTAAGATAACCTTCCGTAGTAAACCTCTGAAGGGTGTTTTGAAACTGTTATATTTGACATCATCAGGGTAAACCCTGGTTTGAAAATATGCATTGCTAAGGTCAATATTGCTTATGTATCGCGCTCTTCCTAATGTTTTGATTAGTTTCCTTTTATTCAGAATAGGATCATCACCATTTTGCCTGTTGTCATTTCTTGCTGAAAGGTCCTCTGGACACCCGATCCTGCCATCAGTATTCCCTTTGACTGTGACAAAGATAAGTGCTACTTCTGGAACTTCTGATCTTTTGATGACTCTATCTCACTGTTTCTGGTCCAGCCATGCTTTGAGTCGAATCTTGTACTTTTCTTATACTGTATATCTTGGCATCGTCTTCAGATTCTCAGGATCCTTCTATGTGATTTGGTGGTTGATCTTCCTTAAATCTGGTAACCTTTCTGAGACCGGATGTGGCAATACGTAGAGGTATTGTTCCATTATCACTTCTATGCTTGTCACAGCTGCTCGTATTCTGGCACTTGTTTCTATACAATTAACCCAGTTCTTATATTCAGGAATGTGAATCCTCAGGTTTCCACATTCGACTTCAGCTTTGTTTTGTTTTAGTAATAGCATTCCAATCAAGGCATCGTCCTTGTCTAAGTTCCCAACGATTGTTCTATTGCCAGTACTCTTCTTCTTCCCTATGCCTATGCTGATGGTGCATTATTTCTTCCATTCAGATCATGACCCTTTCATAGTCATATCAATGGTTGCAGGAGTTGCCTTTTCGGTACATGGAACTCCATGTGTAGTGACAAATGTTGCACTCACTAGGTCTGTTACTATAGTTCCTGTATCAAATTGTACTCTGGCTTGTTTGCCGTTAAGCAGCATCGTTCCATATAATCCTATGTGACTCTTATAGCCCTTAAATAGAGTGTTCTGTTCTGATGCATTAGTTTTGATCTCTAGGGTGTTGACATATACTTCATCTTCACTGCTGGCTTCTTCAACTCAGGTTGATGATGTTTCTATCTTGGTTGTCTTTCCTTTGCCTTTTTCGCTTTTGTTGGGACAATCCTTTGCCATATATCCTTTATCACCACAGTTAAAGCATGCTACTTTTTCTCTTGGAGTCTTTGTTTTGGTTATTTCCTTTTTCTTCCATTGAGGTTGATTGTCATTCCTGGAGTAGTCGTCGCTGTATCTAGTATTCTACTTATTCTGTGTATTGGCCTCTGTATCGTGGAAGATTGCATCGACTCTTTCTGAATAGGCCATCATGGTCAGGATTGTTTCGCAAGATTCGTACCATTTTTCGACCTCTCACCTTAGCCTAGTGTGTATAGATTGGAAGAACCTTTGTATGATAGCATATTCAGAATTGGTGCCTTCTGGTAGTTGTGATAAGTACAGCAACAGGTCTGTAGCCAACTTGGTGATGCACTGTGTCTCTCCATTCTAGACATGATCAATCTTGTGAAATTGTTTATAGAGGTCGTCCTTCTGCCTGGATGACTGGAATTGTGCTATTGAACAGTCAATAAGCGGTTCTCTGATCAGGTCTTCGACATAGTAGTCTGCAACTTGGAAACCTACTTCCTGAGCTCTTCCTGCTGTGTACACTATCTAATAGTTACTCGGTATGTCTGTTTTGCAGTTGGCTCCACAGAGTGTTACGTATAATAGAACTAACTGGGATCAACCAACGAACACATCAGGCACAAGGTCTTCTCCTTCACCAGTGAACCTCTTAGGTGTAGGAACCTACATAGTAAGCTTTACTGTTGTTGCTGGTGATGGCTCTCTAGCCACTAGCGCATTCCTAGGTTCTGAGTTCGACATGTCATCATAATCACTTGGGTTATCAAAGCTCTGTTTACTGCCTGAGCTGCTTGGATCGTCCTTGGGTACTGCTGCTTGCTTCCTCTTCAATCTCACTAGCGTACCTGGGAACCTTCCTGGACTTCACGGTTTCTCTTTGGCTAGTTCTTTCGCCGCTTCCTCTCGCAAAGGCTTTGTTTAGTCTCCTGATAACTGTCTTCCTGCTTCGCCTACTTTGAAGCAGCATGTCCTTGTGTATTCCCCTTTGGTTCACGGACTAGCCTACTTTACTGGTAAGTTCCTGTCGGAGGATCTGCTAACCGGAGCTTGTCTGAATTTGCTGGTTACCTATCTTGAGCAACTACTTGAAAGCCTGAGTTTTCCTAACCTCTGCCTGCTTCTAACTCAACTACTTGTTGAAGTTCAAAACATGTTACCTCTCCCATGTGGTATCAGGCACCTAGAGGACATTGTCTTGGTCTGGTATAACAATAGAAACTCATTCCCACACTATTGAGAATTCTAGTAAGTATTAATACCAGAGATCTCGATAAATTATTTAACAATCATCAATTACTATATCGCCAGCCTTGCTAAGTGTTAAACATACATCCTGAGGTATCGTATGAACTGCAAAGAAGTAACTGCTCGACCTATTATCTTCAAAACTCTCACTCACGAAGTCTGCCATGTCTAATCTCAGGAGGGGCAGTCTTAAATATATGTCCTAGCTTTTTCAAAGCTTTCCATGTTCTTCCAGTTGATTTCCAATCAACCGTTATACCCAAGCTCTGCTTGTATTGTCCTCCAATAATCCAAATGCTTCATGCACCTAAATAGTACAGTAAACAAAATTTGTATCATTACAATACATAGAGGCAAATATGAAACATTTTATGTTTCATCACAGAACATGAAACTCTATATAACACCAACATAGTATCCAATGATATGTCACGATTGCCTAGAAGAGCGCTAGGCAGGAAGGACAGAAAAGCAGAGTAAGCCTTGTGAGGCTTACGAGGATTTCGCACACACGACCACTGGAGGGTCATGTGGGTTTCGCGCATGACGCACACTTGTGAGTCTTGAGGTTATTATGAGTTGATTTCGCACACATGACCACTTTACAGTCATGTGGGTTTCGCGCATGACGCACACTTGTGAGTCATGAGGTTATTATTAGTGC